>JASPKZ010004219.1:0-95000 GCA_030220185.1 Diploptera punctata | reverse complement strand
TACATTGTTACATTTATTGTATCTTTAACTGTTTATAATTAGTATAGTGTATATCTATATTTGTCGAATATTTATTTGTATTTGTGCTGGTTGAGTGGAAGAGAGGGCCTTATGGCCTTAACTCAGCCAGAATAAATAAAGTATTATTATTATTATTATTATTATTATTATTATTATTATTATAAAAAAGTCCTGCCCTCGGGCAGAATTACTATGGATATATATAAGGCCCATAAAAAGTAATGGAAAAAATGTAAAAGATAACATGTAAAAGTTAACATAATATAGTGGGCAAACCAGCATTAAAATATTTCTGTGAAATGTGGTTTTTGTTTATAAAATAAACAGTAAGATTGCAGACAACTCATATGTGACATTTAATAGCTTTAAAATATTTTTTATTCAATGAACACGTTGTCATTTCGACATTTATTATGTTCTCTCTTGGCATTGATCCACTTCTGAGGTTGGGGCTTCTGGAAGGCACGTTAACGGCTGACCCGACGATATCATGGTGATGATAGCGTGGCGCCAGGAGAGTTCTTAATCCTAAACTTAATCTAAGGCGAATTTGAATGATGGTTATGATAACCATATGGTTTTCTGAGACTGTTTAGGTCTTATAGATGAGGTAAAACCCCGAAAAAAACTTCACCCAGGGTTCGAACCCGTGTCCGCTGTGTGATAAGGCAGCACTCGAGACCACAGCTGTGGGCTTAGGAAAGAGGGCATAAGGGAAGAGCTAGAAAACATGTCAAATCAATAAAAAAAATTAAAAAAAAGACCAACAAACCATGTCAAGGGCCAAGAAGTGTGGGACACTGCATGAGGAGATGGAGATAATTCGAAGGTTTAGCTTTCGAACATATATTAGGGAGTAAATATTGTCATGGAAGAAGAAGAGGAAGACAACGACGAAGCAAACTTTAAAATCTGAAATGGATTTTACTTGGCTGACATTTGGGCAGTAAGCCCTTGTCTATCACTAGGCCAGATTTAAAAAAATGTATTAATTAAACTTATAATTAATTTACAATATTTAAGTAAAGTAAACTATTACACAGTAGGCCTACAATTATGTAATTACTACTATTAAATTTTTGTGCTGAATTATTCAAAATTCAACCAATAAAAATACCTACCTACCTAATACACAGGCTTTCCACTTTACAGCAGTTCGCCCTTGATTCCTGCTTTCCAGAGATTCCTATCTTCTCCATTGTCCATCTTCCATACTCCTCTTCATCATGACATCATATATTCCCTCATACCATGTTCTTCTATTTCTCCCCCTCTTCTTTCTGCCTGATACCAACCAATCTAACACCTGTTTAGGCCACTGGTCTTCCGACATCCGTTGTAGATGTCCATACCGCTGTAAAATTCTCTTTGTTATCCTATCGATAACAGTTTCTTGCACATCCATTTCTTGTCTGATATATGTATTTCGAATATGTTGTAGCCTGGATATTCTCATACTTCTCCGTAATCCATCCATTTCTATCGCCAAGATTCTTTTATGCATCCTTTCATTTATTGTCCAGCTCTCTGATCCATATGTAAATATACTTTCTATTATTGTCTGTATAATCTCTTTTTTTGTTTTCTGGTCAAATTTATTTTCCATAAAAGACCATTCAGGGATCTAATCGCCTTGCTTGTACAATTTACTCTGTTAATATATTTTTCACAAGTACCAGATTTATCTATTATAGATCCACGAACCAATAAAAATATAAAATAAAAAAAAAGCTTGCAAGAAAATAAAATTAGACTAGCCAACTACCTAATTCTATGGCACGACAGCCTATCAGGCTGCTGCTGGCCTCACATCCGAATTTGTTAATCAAGATATGGACGAACATCAAATTGGTATAGAGGTGACTTATAGGTCATCCATAGCTGGTTGTCTCAACCTGAAAACTAAACTACTTATGATATAGAATAAATTGCATTTTTTGATAGAAGAAAAGTAATTATTCGACAAATAATTGTACAAGTTTCATTTATAAATGTCAAGTGTGTGGCATCTCATGATATTTTAAAGGAGGGAATTCGAGGAGCAGGAAGCACGTTCTGTGAAATAAGGAGAATTCTAAGAGGTGTATATAGAAAAGAGACACAGTAAGAAATGTTTGTTAATTTTCTTGGAGATTTCCATTTCGGTGGTCAGCAGGTGAAATCGAGATGGATAAACATGCATGTTGATGTGTTTGTTTCCTGAAGCATAGAACAACAACAATTGGTACAAACATTACAAATGTAACGATATGCTTCAAGAAACCCATGTAGTACTTTGTTTCCTATCCGGAAACAATTATAATGTACAGAGAGACTCATGTTAATTAACACAGTCCTTAAAATAGCACCAAAGAGAAACTGATTTATAAAAAATTATAAAGATCAGGAAAAGTAATTGGGTGAGACAATAATTATTACTAAGATTATTTAATTCTTACTCCAAATGGGAGTCAATGACCAACCACCCTTTCAATGATGTATTATTTACAATCAATCACAGTCGTGTTTTGTCTCGAATATATCAAGTGAAGTTTATCGTATTAAAGAAAGCTTCTCTTTTTTAACATTCTGAATAGATCATAGCATTATTTTGCACTGACTGACTCTCTAAGAAATGCGGCTACCAGATTGTATATATAGTGCATGAATGTCAGCAGATAGCGCATGCGGGAGATAATATAAAGACATTTGTAGCAATTGATTATACCACCAAAAAAAAAACTTTCTTAAACGAATTATTTTCCTGGAAATAACGTTGGAGAAAAATATAATTGACATATTTACATCATAGGACATCAGAAATTCATTAATACGTACAATGTTGGTTACACATTTCTCCATTAGGGTGCATTCTTACAATATTGCGATCCTTTGGCAATACATTACATGATCTGGTTGCAGTGATGAACAAAAGAAGCAAATGAAGCGTACCAATCGTTTCTCATTTGTTTTCAAACATCGCCGTTTACATTAAATATATAAATATTTTAAAATAACTATTGTTAAATAATGATTTGCGAGTAAACAGCTTAATTTTATTCGTTAAATAGTCCTAACAAATGTCACTCTTGATTTCCAAATTCTCTAGATAAATTCACTTATCACTTCGTGAGTCGTGAATTTATCGATAATTTGGAAATCATTCGTGGCATTACTTATGATAAAGTGCAAGCTGAAAGACTCTCGATAATCTTATACCTGATTGGTCATTCATACGTGAGCTAAATAATAATCTACTATAATTTTTTCATAAATAAATAGTTTTTTATGTGGAGAATGTCATAAAAATGAGTTTGCCAACCAAATGTATTAGGATCCTGCAAGTAACAAAAAAAGTAATCTTGGTGAATGTAATGTAACCATTACATAATGTAAGTTAGATTACGTAATGTTGTAATATTGCAGTTACATCTTCCATACGAACCAGTGGAAGCAAGTGTGTATAATGCAATTGCCTGGAGGCCACAGCACCTGCTAGATTGGTCCACTGGCCTACATCCCAACCTCAGATTCTCAACATGTATTTTTTATCATCTGTCGATAAAACAAATTCCTTCTCTACCGGATTGTATTTCTGACTGCTAACATTTATAAATCTACAAGTGTATGCCTTATCTGATCCACGAACCTGGACCGCATTCTCTGTTTCGTAACTGACTTCCTTGCATTACTTCTTTCGCTACTTTTTTTTTTAATTGAAGGGCTCACTACATAAAGAATAGTCTACTGTGCACTGTAGCATGATATAGGCTATAATGTAGAAAAAAAACAAGGGCGTAAAAATAATGAGCATGTTTCCTTCGGAAGGGAAGTAAAACCTTGAGTCCCGAGTCGTAGATTTAACTAACTAACTCACTGGCACTATCGAACCCGTAGGTTCTTGGCCGCGCGGACATAATCTCTCCATATATCCCTATTATGAGCCAATGTTTTCCAATCATCCCCTGTATAATCTACTTCCCTCAAATCACAGTTAATGTTATTCTCCCACCTCATTCTTGGTATACCAACTGGGAGTTTTCCCTCTGGTTTTCCTACAACAAGCTTCCATGCATGTACTCGTATTTCATTCCCCATCCGTGCCACATGTCCTGTCCATCGCAGTCTACGGGACTTAACTGTTCTCATTATATCTGGCTTCCTATAAAGACCATGTAATTCACTGTTATGCAAGTCTTCTCCATTCACCTGTCTGTTCATCTCTCTTTGGTCCAAACATGTTCTTCTTCTTCCTCTTCTTCTTTTTCTTCTTCTTCTGCTTTCCCCCACTTTGAAGAAGTATTTTAGTCTGATCTTCATTATGCCCCTCGTTGTGGCGACATTTTGAAGAAGTAATTCTTTTCCCATATTGTGGCGATGTTTTGAAGCAGCTAACTCTCTTCATGCCCGATGTTGTATTAACATTTTGAAGGATTAGTGTCCCAAAAAGAATTACTGGTTCAGGTTGGGTTTAATTTTCGGTAGAGCTGGATTCTCTTCTAATAACTGATTCTTGTAGAAATAGTTGTAAATTTATTTAATATTTAATTTCCCCGCAGATCAAGTAAATATAGGTGGTAGTATCTTCACCGTCAATTAAAATTAAATTATTTTCTTTTCTTGAATGAACTATTCTTCTTGTATTAAATATCACATTTTATCAGGAGAGCTGTTATTGCTTCTATCCTTGATGAAAGTTATATGCTGACTGACTAGTGTAATTCTTTTCTAATTTTAAAGAACATCATTACATCACATGATTTTATATTTAAATTCTATTGGTTAATGGTCCATTAAATACCAGGTTTAAATTTGATTTGTTAAATCAAAAAGTTAATTGTTTTAACATCCAATCAGAATTTAGTATACTTTTATTTAAAAATATTAAGCTAAGCAGGTGTTCTTATTACAGTTATAACAGAAAGCTTTATATTTCAGACAACAATGACTTAAGACACAATTTTAAAAGCATTATTTAGAAAGACTGTTATATAATACAATTTCTTTAATTGTTACTGAGACATTTTTATTCAACAATGAACAACAATTAATTATTTAGATGTTTTTCTTTATTTAAGTTATATTTAAGTATTAAAAGAATTTTAAAATATAAAATTATTAACTTAAACTTTCATATTTACTATGATATTAAAATCCTGCTATAACTTATAGGTTTGCCGTCTTCAGTTTCCATTTATCTCTTATCATTTCAATCTCCCTCTTCCAAATTCCTATCATCCATTATTGTTCTGTCAGGTAAATATTGATATACCGCAACAATAAATTGTGTATTTTCCTGTTTTTTATTTAAATTTATGTAGGTGGCTTGGTGGAATCCCCTGGCATTTATAGTACTACGATGAAATTATCCACATCGATCCAAACAAAAAATAAATAATTAAATAAAGCGAAAACTTCTGATCGCACGGCGCGGCGGGTGTTTACAATCTCGAATGAACGTATGGCTTAAGTATAATAATTCATACAATGCTGAATGTTCAAGCAATGTGTTTTATTACCGTTTTAATATCAATGCCAATGTCGCTAACATTGCACGAACAGAAACTCTATAAAGACTGAGTCAACTGTAGAAAAACACAAAAACTTCAATGACCCCGGCCTGGGATGGAATGCACGACCTTGAAATAAACAAGGATTAGCATGTTAATAAAGTAGAGTCTCGTAAATCAGAATGAATGCAAGTTACATGCATTTGTTTAGTTGCTGCAATTTGTTGCAGTGACACGATGCATTCAATTCAAATAATGTTTGTTCCTTACAGCTAATACAATTAACTGCAACAAACTCTGTCAAAATCTTCTTTATTGCACGACTTTAACATTCTCAGACAAGCAATTTTAAAGCTCTGTTTTTATAATGTAACTAGCTAATACCCGGCGTGCGCTGCTACGCCTAAATAAATAAAAATTAATGTGCTTTTATGTTTAGTTCAACGAGTAGAAGGAAACATAATTATAAATTTATATTTTTTAGATACCCCGTGCTAAATATATGGTCACACGTAGAAATGCATTATATAATTTAAATAGACAGCTAATGACGAATGAGGGAAGTTTTGGGGAAGTGGCTGAATTCAAGTGCCTAGGAACAATAATCACAGATACGAATAAGATACACAAAGAAATGAAACATAGGCTCAATTCTGGAAATGAGTGCTATTATGCATTGCAGAGACTCTTGATGTCCCAACTCCTTTCAAAAAGAAACGTTAAACTGAAAATATATAAAACTATTATTCTACCAGTTATATTATATGGGTGCGAAACATGGACTCTTACTTTAAGGGAGGAAATGAGATTACGGGTTTTTGAGAATAAAGTTCTTAGGGAAATTTTTGGACCAAAGAGAGATGAACAGACTGGTGAATGGAGAAGACTATTAAACAATGAACTACATGGTCTTTATAGGAAACCAGGTATAATTAAGAACAGTTAAGTCTCGTAGACTGCGATGGGCAGGACATGTTGCGCGTATGGGGAATGAAAGACTTGCATGGAAGCTTCTTGTAGGGAAGCCAGAGAGAAAACGCCCAGTTGGTAGACCAAGGATGAGGAGGGAGAATAACATTAACTACGATTTGAGGGAAGTAGATTATACAGGGAATGATTGGAAAGCATTAGCTCAGGATAGGGATGTATGGAGAGCTTATGTCGGCGCGGCCATGAACCTACGGGTTCGATAGTGCCAGTGACTAAGTAAGATACCCCGTGCTGATTACCCGGCGATACCCGGGAATCTACTTATCCCGATCTTCTTGACATTAATGGGCTGAAATATGAAACTTAATGTTTTATGTTTAGTTAAATAAGTAAAAGCAAACATTTATATTGTAATTATTTTTAAATACCACGTGCTGTTTACCAGGCGTTGTCCGGGAATTTACTCATACCGATCGTCTTGGCATAAATGAGCTGAAAGACAAAAATTAATGTACTTCTTATGATTTATTGAATAAGTAAAATGAAAAATAATTATAAATGTTTATCGTAATTATTTTAAGACTACCTATTGTTGCCCGGGATTCTACTTATCCCGATCATCTTACATAAATGAGCTAAAAGACAAAATTCGATTCCCGGTCGGGACAGGCTCCTGGGTGAGGTTTTTTCGGGGTTTTTGTTCACCTATAATACAAAAGTTTGAAGCATAGGGCCCAACGGTCTCCGAAAATCATCCGACCATCATGATCATCCTTAACATTATCATAATCATTCATCATCGGTGTGGAAAGTAACGGGAAGCTACCCTACCTATAATTCCCTAGTAAAGCTGCAAAGCATATCATGAAAATGCTATGATTGGAGTGGAAGACCTGCCCGAGGGCAGAATTATTATGGAAAATAATTTATTTAGCCTGGAGTTGATACCATGTGACATTTTCCATTCACTACGACAAACATACGTTAAGTTCAAATACCAAAATCACAGTAATGTTAGATACGAAACGATTATTTGACTAAGCTAAACAATAATATCTAATAACACAATAAATGTAATGGTATTTAAAATTAAAAAAATCCATCCATAGTAATTCTGCCCGAGGGCAGTCCTTTCACACTGGAATCATAGCATTTTCATGCTATTCTTTGCAGCTTTACTAGGGAATTATAGGTGTGGTAGCTTCCCATTGCTTTCCACACCGGTTAAGGATGATGATGATAATGATAAAGATGGTCATGATGGCCGGATGATATTTGGGGACCGTTGGGCCCTATGCTTCCTGATATTTGTCTTATAGGTGAGGAAAAACCCCGAAAAACACGAAAAAAATAAACAGGGATAGTAATACAATGTAATGAATTAATTTGTCACTTATAGGCCTAATTGTATATGTATAAGACATTTGACTGAAATAATGATAAATCTTAAAACTATTTTACGTAAAAGAATATTAAAAGTACTAAGAAAATTATCTTATTTAATGCCACGAATGATTTCCAATTTATCTCGAGGATTTGGTAATCCAGAGTGGCATTTGTTAGGACAATTTAACGATTCAAATTAAGGTTTATTTAAAAAATATTTAAATATAGCCATTTTAAAATATTTATATATTTAATGTAAACGGCGATGTTTAAAAACAAATGAGAAATGTTTACTTGTGTTTCATTTGTTCATCCACTGCAACTAGATCATATTATTAATGCGAAATAGGATCGCAATATTTTAAGAATGCACCCTAGTGGAGAAAAAATTAAACACATGAAACTGTATATTATAACCAACATTATAGGTTATTAATAATTTTTTTTTGGAAACAACTCAGTAAAATCAGGGTTTAAAAACACAATTATTGAACACACAATCGTCAAATGTGTAGTTGGAAGGAATCTGTTCATTATTTGCTATATTCAATGTATTTGTTGGAGAGTCAGTCACTGCAAAATAATGCTCTGACTTGTTCAGAATATTAAAAAGGAGGAGCTTTCATTATCACAAAAGCAGGAGT
This sequence comes from Diploptera punctata, assembly GCA_030220185.1. Taxonomy (NCBI): domain Eukaryota; kingdom Metazoa; phylum Arthropoda; class Insecta; order Blattodea; family Blaberidae; genus Diploptera; species Diploptera punctata. The sequence goes on along the minus strand of JASPKZ010004219.1, from coordinate 86,530 downwards.
TGATAAAAATAAATCGATAAAGAGCGAGATGAAAAACGACTGGCATTGCTTGTAAAACAAAATTCATTGAAACGTGATTGGTGATTGGCTACGATTTGGGGCATGGATAAAATGGTCACAATAACGAAATTTAAGAAGTTTTCCTTTAAGAGAGAGAAAAAAAAATACAACTATTAAGTGTGTGTTAATCTATGGCACAGTATCTGATTACGTAAATATAAAGCAGGTTGACCAGTTGCTATAAAGTTGTTTGCTACCAACTGGACATCACTTTATGATGTCTAGAGATGAGGTCAGTGTGGCATTTTTATAACTAGAACAGCTTTTGAAATGAAGTCGCTTTCGAGCCCATTCACTATAAAGCGTGTCTGCTAATTATGTCATGGTTCAAAATGAAAATATTCAATAGTCCAATATCCAATCTACTCATTAAACATTGGTGTCTGGTATTTGCTAAGACTATTTAACTCATGTCGCAAATGGTAGTCAATGACCAATCGCATTTCAATGAATTTTGTTTTACACTAATGACAGTCGTGTTTCACCTCGCTCTTTATCGATTTCTCTTTATCAACTCCTGCTTTTGTGATAAAGAAAGCTCCTCCTTTTTTAATATTCTGAATAGGTTAGACCATTATTTTTCTCCAACAAATACATTGAATATATATATATATATATATATATATATATATTGATTTTACTGAGTTGTTTATTCAAAATATAAATGATTAACCTATAATGTTGATTATAATAGTTTGATGTGTTTCATTATTTATCCACTAGAGCGCATTCTTACAATATTGCGATCCTATTTGGCAATAAATAATATGATGGAGTTGCAGTGAATATACATAACCTCACATTTGTAATTTGTTTACAAACATCGCTGTTTACATTAACTATATAAATATTTTAAAACACCGGTAACTATATTCAAATAATTATTTTTTAGTAAAGAGCTTAATTTTATTCGTTAAATAGTCGTAACAAATGCCACTCTTGTTTTACAAATTCTCTAGATAAATTGGAAATCACTCGTGCATTACTTATGATCAACTGTATGAAATTAAACCAAATTCTAACATTATTCAGACATCCCATACATGTTTACTTGAATATTACATACATCATGTCCGAGACCAATACTACCAGTAGGAAATTGTTATAAATAAAAACTAATAAATTTATTGCAATGTCGTATGTTGAAAAACATAGATAAACTCAGCAAGTTTTATGATGATAACAATTAAGTTACGTAATTTTGAGTTTTGTGGCGACAATAGAATTGCGAAATTTCTCATGTTTATTTTCTTCTCTCTTCTTCTTCTTCTTCTTCTTCTTCTTCTACGTCACGGTTTAGGCTTATTTACTAGCCTGTTCCGGCTCCAAATTGCTGCTGTGTTTCCATCTTTTCTTTGGTCTTCCCAAACTACTTCTTCCTCGTGGTGAATAGTTGTATTGCTGCTTTTGATATCCTATTCTCAGTCATCCTTGCTAAGTGTTCTTTCCAGTTTGTTCTGTACTTCACTATTGTTGTGTTTAATTCCTCTACTTTTAGTTACCGTCTTATTTCTGTAATTGTGTTTTTTTTTTTTGTTTGTTTCTTGATAGCCTTGCTATTGGTCTGAGGAATTTCATTTCAACATCTTCTATTCTGGCAGAGATTGTTGCGGGTTGTCACTGCCCTGTTTTCGGCGGATCCGTAAGTTAACTAATAGGAACTGCCATTGCCTTGTATAAGACAATATGTAATTAATTGTTTATTTTGATTTCAATTTTTGTAATGACAACAATTATATTACATACATTCTCATTAACTTTCAAGACATTTCTATCGCCACCCTTTTTAGTTAAATTACCTGCTCTTCACTATCTCCTACACTTATTAAATTCATTTTTTTACAATATCAGGATGACGACGTAAATTATGAAGTTTCCATGTTCTGAAGCCTCATCCCCTTTGTGGGACCATATTATGGATGAGAAATGTGACCACTTAGATTTAGTGAACAGGAAGTTAAATGTGCCACAGGATCTTATTTTGGAATGGCAAAGGCAAGATTAAAGTTTTATAAATTTTAATCTTTACATTCTTAGATAAATACGAAGAGGCAGAAAGCATTAAACTGAAAAGTAACCCGAATTTCCTGCTTTAAGTCGGTATTTAGTTTCTTCGTTGCTAAGATCCATCGTCGTCGCGGTCTTGAACGTTTCAATGTTAGGTTTTATATATGTAGTCTCTCTCTCTCTCTCTCTCTCTCTCTCTCTATCTCTCTCTCTCTCTCTCTCTCTCTCTCTCTCTCTCTCTCTCTCTCTCTCTCTCTCTCTCTCTCTCTCTCTCTCTCTGCCCGATGGTATAATGGATAACACGCTGAAGTACCAATTCAGAGTTCCGGGTTCAAATCCCGTTTAGGCATTTAGTTTTCTTATCATGTCATATATATATGCATATATAAACGAATGTATATCTATTTTGTCCTTTATAGACTTCTAAACCGTTCAACCAATCTTCGTGAAAATTTATATATGCAGGGTTTCAGATGCGGCGAGTGTTTAGCCGCCATCTATTAAGTTCTAAAATCATTGGGTGTAGGAGTCACCTGAAACGAAAATTTAAAAATCGCTCTAGCGATCTCGTTTTTCGGTATTTCACAACAAAATGCGGAATATCCTATTAAAATAAATCGATATATGTATTGTCAAAAAAGCAGGGAAATCCGACCGTTAGAAGTAGGTGTTTACTTGAAATTAAAAATTGACTCTAGCAACCGCCATGTTTGGTTCGTCGCAGTGTATACCTTATAATTAATTAACCCTCGCCATTTAATTTAATTTAGACGTAACAGCGCACGTCGGGTATTCCATAGTATTTTATAAGGAAAGTAGTTTTAACTCTTGATTGTTAACTGGGCTTGTTTGATATTTGTAGTCACCAGGTGTTTATGTCAGTAGAGGTGATACTAGTTAAAGTGACAGATTACTAGTTTTGAGGAATGCGCATCAGGTAATTGCCTGACGCGTGACAGGTGCTAATTGCAGGCGGTAATCAAGTGTCGTGCTGCTGTGAAATCAATTCCTCTCAGACACACCCGTCACGTATTCACAAGAACCTTAATACATTCTTCAAGAGCTTCTACTTAATTCGTATTTTAAAGTCCTTCAAGTATGTATTATGATTATTTAACAAGAATGTAGCCTATATCAAATTCCGTAATTATATTTAAATGCTATCATAATTATATTCATATACTTCTATAAAAACGAAAAACGTTCTATTGAACATCCACTCTACAGTCCAGACTTGTCACTTAGTGACTTTTAACATTCCTGTTTTCTAAAATGAAACAGTTGCTATACTAATTCCGACCTAAATTCCCGTTGTACTTATCCCACCATATGGAATTTAACGATGATATTATTTTGCTACTCAATTCAATTCTATGTTTTATGTTCTATTTGCCTATACCTTCAATGTTATCCATAATTATTCCTAAATATTTAGTTTGTTTCACTTGCTTTATTTGGATTCCTTCTTCCAATATTAAATTTTCTCGTTCATTGCTATTTATTGCCAAATATTCTGTTTTTTGTAAATTTACTGTGAGACCCCATGATTCATATGTGTTTTTGAACCTTTTTATCATGAATTCCATATCAAATTTGTCTTGCGCTAAAACCAGTTGATCATCGGCAAATTGTAATGTCAGCAAAAATCTGTTACCTATTGGGATCCCCATACCTTTGCAGCTTTGTTTCCATTTCATTAATATGGATTCTACATAAATATTAAATAAAATTGGTAGAATAATAGTTTTATATATTTTCAGTTTAACGTTTTTGAAAGGAGTTAGGACATCAAAAGTCTCTGTAATGCATATAATAGCAAGAATTTCCAGAAGTGGGCCTATGGTATCTTTACTTTGTCGTGGTGGAGTGGCTTGCGTGCTTAAATGATCCTGAGAGCTATGCCGGCGCAGCGGTAGCATTGCTGTCGATAGGGTTACCAATGCCGGACTGGTCGAAGGTGATAAGCCAGACGAAAAAAGTACCTTGGTCGAAAGAGTGACGATCTTTCACCGTAAAAATACTATCGTCATGAAATGCGGACATGGGTTCCACTGTGGTACAATTTTTCGGAGTTCAAATAGTTCACCATTCGGTTCTCCGGGCGGGGACTACTTCAGGGAACCCATGCCAAAGGCTTAAACACAGGAACATGTTCCTAGGAACATAGAATTTTAGGACTTTATACAATAGTGGGCACAAGAGATATTAACGCGGGAATTAGATAAATCACCCTTTGATATAGTGCTTTACGGGAAGTTAGGTGGACAGGAGAAGGTAGTCAAGAATCAGGAAGCGTTGCATTAAAGGAGATAATAGTGACCAAACATTAACAGCTATGCCAATTAATTGAATTGGGATAGAAAGGAAATAACAACTGTAGGTAATCAGTTTATAATAGCAAAAACTAATTATGTAGGATAATCAAATTTAAGTAAATCGTGATATGAATCGCAGGTAAACAAACTGTGAGAGCTATCAATTTAATTAAACTGTGATAATTACATTTAACTGAATTGTGACACAAATCACAGTTAGCGAAAACCACGAAAGAATCAACGTTAACTAGACTGAATCAGAAATCATTGTTATTTGGATTGGTAATACAATCACTGTTGGTCAGACACTAATAGCAATCACAGTTCACCTATCTGAATAACAAATTGTGGTAGTAATTATAGATATTTAAACTGAGACAGTATTTGTAATTTTCCAGTCTATACATAAAACAGTTTATGACCTGTTATTATTAAAAGAGACGTATGATGAGATTCTAGAAAACTCACTTCAAAAGTTGGTATCCCAGGTCCCATTCAAAATTAATACTAAAACTTAATCCAAATATAATCTTCTTCTTCACTTCACGGGTTAGGCAAATTGCCTGTGTTCGCCCCACAGTTGTTCTGTCCATCTTTTCACTGGCTTTCCTACATTCCTCGAACCTCTTGGCTTGTAGTTAAATGCTGCTTTTGGTAATCTTGTTACATTCATTATTTCTACATGTTTAAACCATTTATCTCTAGATTCTTAGATTTTTTTTTCATTCAGTGGATACAGACTGCAGCGTGTTCATAATGCTTGCGTTCGATTCATTTTCAATATCCGCCGTTATGACCATATTTCCGAACACTTTAATAACCTCTCTTGGCTCCGTCTTACTGACATACGTAAATTGCACTCTCTTTCACTACTTTTCAAGCTTCTGAATTCCTACATCCCTACTTACCTGGCGTCCAGATTTGAGAAGTTATCCTCTTACCATAATATTGACACTAGGTCACAAGATAGCAGTCTGCTAACAATTCCTCTTCATAGCACTTCCTCTTATTCTACTTCCTTCACAGTAGCCTCTGCCAGCTCCTGGAATCTCCTTCCTCAAGATATCAGGGGTTGCCGCAAACTTGTTACCTTTAAGTCACGCTTATACAGCTACCTGATGTCTAATAATTAATTTTTCTCTATTTACGTAATTTTATACTATGCCATTAATCTTTTCCTCGTTTTTTTATATATCTTGTACATATTATATAATTAATTCGTTAAATTTAGAGAAAATCAAAATAATTATAAATATTAATTGTATTGTATTCATAACTTGTAATCGTTTATGTATATATTGTAATTTAGATTTAAGACTATTTTTTTTGTTTGTATTTTTTTAAACCTGGTTGAGTGGTAGACAAGGCCTTAATGCCTTAACTCTGCCAGGTAAAATAAAGCTATTATTATTATATATTTGACACTGTTTTTATATCTTCATTCTTTATCTGATCCAATCCTATGCACCCTTTTGTTCTTCTAAGGAAGTTCATTTCTACGCTTTGTATTCTACTTTGTAATTTTTTTTGCTCATTACCCAAGTTTCGATCCCTTAAAGCATTGTAGGAACTACCAATGTTTTATAAAAATCATAACAGACAACAAGCTTCTAGAACAATTAACTAACTCACTGGCACTATCTAACCCATATGTTCATGGCCGCGCGGACATAAGCTCTCCATACATCCCTATCCTGAGATATTTGTATTGTAAGCCTATGTTTTCCCTTTACAGAGATTTAGGCGCTCTTCCCCCTACAGGGAAGAATTTGAACCATACTAATTTAGTTATACTTGTTTTCGTATAGATGTCTTTTGGGTGGTACGTGGTGAGCGTTCCGCCTCATACTGACATCTAGGAAACCAAGGTAGTACTAGAACGGGAAAATTCGGTACATTTTGCTTAGAGGCCTTTTCATTCAGGCTTAAGGATTTTTTACGAGCCTGAAAATCTTCAGACTCGGGACCCACGGCTTAAATTCCCTCCCGGAGGACTTGCTCCTTGGATTTTTCCGTCCTAAAAATCCATCGACCCCGGCCGGGTTTGAACCCGCGACCCTTGGGACCAGAGGCAAGGAGAATAACCACTAGTCCACGCGGCCGACTGATATTATCCTGAGATAATGTTTTCCAATCATCCCCTGTACAATCTATTTCCCTCAAATCATAGTTAATGTTATTTTTCCACCTCATTCTTGGTCTACCAACTGGGCGTTTTCCCTCTGGTTTTCCTACAAGAAGCTTCTATGCACATCATTCTAACAAATTTTAATTATTTAGATTGTAATTTCATTATAAACACAAAAAATGAAAGAGGCATTAATATTGAAACTGTCGAAATTTCAAGTGATTTGAGGGACTATACGTAAATCATTAAAGGACAAAACAAGATTAGATCCAAATACATTTTTGAGGAAAATTCGCCTTCATACGAAGAGCAGAGATGATAGAATATTGATTTGATTGGAGACACGCCTTATTTTCATAGAAAATTCATGAAGTTTGCACAACGAAACATGCCCGACCTTCCTGTTACTTTTGTTCTCAACTTTTAATCCAGATAACTTAATTATCGTTGCTTATGGAACCTGGAAAAGCCACGCGATAATAGATTCAGAATTGAGTTTGCAACTCCTAAATTCAATTTTAAACTCTTTCCTCAACAAGTTTTATAAGAATCAGGAAGAAAATTCAAACCAAGAGCAAAGTATTTAAACTTGTTAACTCTGATTTCAATCAACTTTCTATGAGATGGATGTCTTAAAATTACTCCAGGGAAAATTTTGTAGTTGTCGTCTCTTGTCAAACCACTAAAAATAAATTTCTACCGCAGCAACTTGTAATTATAATACTTTTAGAACATGATACTAAATTATTATTTTTATTATTATTATGGAATGGATACCTGAGGGAAGACGAGGCAGAGGAAGGCTTAAACCCTCCTGGAGGCAGGGAATATATTTATACATGAAGGAGAAACATCTACAACCAGGATATTAGATAGATCGACAACATAGGCTATGAGGAATGGGACAACGTCATCAAAGACAGTATCTATCTATCTATGTATCTATCATGTATCTATCTATGTATCTATCTATCTATCATTATTATTTTTAAATTATTATTATTATTATTATTATTATATTATTATTATTATTATTATTATTATTATTATTATTATTATTATTATTAAACGCAGAAACGTTTGAAATGCACCTACTTCAAGTTGAATCAAAAACAAATTTATATCAGCAACGATTGGATCTATATATAAAACAAAAACCTCTAAGTAGAATTATCAATACAGGATGGAAAGCATGAAAGATGAACGCATACCAAAAATTATACTTAATTACAAACCAAAAGGAGACAGGAATGTTGATAGATCAAAAAAGGGATGGATTCAACAATTTGAATGAGATTCTACGAGACCGGAACAAGCCACATGGGCTTAATCCGTGAATGTTAATTATTATTATTATTATTATATTTATTATTACATTTATTATTATTATTATCATTATTATTATTACTATCATTATTATTATTACTATCATTATTATTATTAAATTGGCATGGGCTTGTACGACGAACGCAAAATGAAAGGTTTCCCAGAAAAAACACTGGAATGGTGTCTACCTGGAAGAAGAAAGAAAGGAAGACCTCGAAACTCGTGGATGCAAAAAATAAGAACTGGAATAAGAGCAAGAGGACCGGAGGAGTGGAGAAAGAAAATAAAACTTTGGGCACAAAAATATGTGTTAATATTGAAAATGTGTGTTTAAATAAAAATTATTATTTTTTATTATTATTTTATTATTATTATTATTATTATTATTATTATTATTATTATTATATTTTGTCATTTAATATTATTGGGTTATTGGTACCGTAAATTAAAAAAAGAACATTCTCTGCCACCGTTCCTGCTGTGAATGTTAGAGCGAAGAACAAGTGACTGCTAGCGTCATGTTGACCAATGCGATTACACACGTTCCCGCTAGAGCCACTTAACATCTTTATTCACATATAAGGGGATTCTATCCCTTGAGTCCATCTATATTAGTGGGCAAGTTAGGGTGAGAAAATGGACGAGTTAGTGTACACCAGATTAGTTTAGCGCTCACTTATGTGTTCGCGAGTTTTTCTGATAAGTTGGCTACACTGTATGAGCAATAAAGCTCATATATTTTACATAATAAATATGCCGAGTTTAGGTTATTTTGAACTCAACATCTCGCCTCATTTTAAGGCATTTCTCACATTTTTTTTATTAAATCAGCAGGAAAAATAATTTTTTATGTTATGTCTGAAGATGATGCCCAACATAACATAACATATATATATATATATATATATATATATATATATTATATATATTATATATACATAGGCCTATATACACATTTTGGATAATTGTAGGTCAGAAAATGGTGGGTTTTATTTGGCCTTTTTCGACGTTTTTTGGTTTATTGGTCCTTTTTTTAGCCTATTTTTTGGGTCTTAATAGCTTTTTTTGCAACTTGACCTTCTTTTATACAGTTATTGTATTTTTTTATATTTAAATGTAACATATGTTTGTCCTGGTGGGTGGAACAGAAGGCCACATGGCTTTAACTCCATCAGGATAAATAAATCTATTTCTATTCTTTTGATTACAATTTTTTAACATGTATATTTCTCTCAGATTATTATTCACATATTGTAACAAACCATTGTGTGTTTTCAGTTTTTTATTTATATAGATAACACGGTGGCAGAGAATCCTCCCTCAAAATACGTTTGAATGAAAAAATAACTAGTTGATATCAAACTATGATAATATTATTATATGCCTTATGCATGAGATTGTGTCAGAGAGATGCGTTTTAAACGCTTTTTGCCTAATTCAAAAAATGTGTTAGGAATATGGGGCTGTTTCAAACCTTCAACGCCACTAATCATATGAATATTTATAGGTTTGGGCAATCTATACCTGTACATTTCATAATGAATATGGATTATTTTTTTATTAATAGTTGAAACAAAATTGTTATAATTGTCTTTACAGTGCACAATGTTATATACGAGTAGAATATAAACCAGTGACGTCATTAGTTTGCCTTTAAAAAAGGGGAGGGGCTTCCAATGAGCTCGAGAAGTAATTAAAAATCTGAGAAGGGATGCTGTTCGATTAGTGCATTGACAATATTGCTAATAATTATTACATATAATTCTTACATATCGATAAAACAAGTGATTTTCAGTTCTTAAATAATGTCTCTATATCCACCGCTGTGGTCTCGAGGCAGCGGGCCCGGGTTCGATCCCCGCTCGGGACAAGTTTCCTGGGTGATGTTTTTTTGGGGTTTTTCCTCACCTGTAAGACAAATGTCAGAACACTTTAAGGCCCAAACTGTCCCCGAACATCATCTGGCCATCATTATCATCAATATCATATTCACCTCAATAGATTAAGTTTAGCTTTAAGGCCTCTTCTGGCGCATCATTACCCATCGCCATCACCCATTATATCATTGGGGCAGCGTAACCCCGTCTTCAGGCGTCCCAACCTCAGAAGTGGGTTACAATACGCCAATGCTCGGAGAGAATACCTGAAATGTCCAATGACAAACAGGTGGCACTGAAAAAAAAATAATAATGTCTCTATTTTTCTTATCTAATTTTATATAATTGACTTTATTCTCATGAACTTAATTTCTAGCTGTTGTTCTGTATTATTATTTTCAGTACCATTATTATTATTATTATTATTATTATTATTATTATTATTATTATTATTATTATTAAGTTCTGAATTCAATAATCTATTTCTATTTTGTCTGATGATTTTTAAATAATATTTCATATGAAGAAGAAAAGGATGTAAATAACTAAATATTACAATTTCTAAGGATTTTATGGTTAAAAAAATCCATGTTCAAGCCACAGTTAGTCCAAAAACTAAACGTTTATAAAACATTGACTCTTCAAACTCTTTTGTATGGTAGCGAAGTATGGGCTTTGAAACAGAAGGATATACAGAGACTTCGATCTGCTGAAATGAGACTTTTCGGAGGACTGTTGGGTACACACTACTAGATTAAAAAAATAAGAGGTCTTGGATGAATTACACATGAAATCTTTGGAAAACAAAATTTTTGATTATAAGTAAAGACGGGAGGTCAGATGTTAAGCTATCAACCTGCGGGAAGAAGAAGACCAGGACGTCCATTCAAATAATTTCTGGATGGTATTTTTATTGAGGCCGAAACCGGTCAACAAATGACCTAAATTCGTAAACGGACCATGACGATGATTTTGACTTTTCAAAAATTGGGAAACGATCAACCAAGATCGTTAATAATATTCAGCAGTTTGACCAAATTATCTCAATCTATATTTTGCTAATGGTCTTTTCCTGACAGATTTCCTCGAATAATAATAATAATAAATAATAATAATAATAATAATAATAATAATAATAATAATATTTTTAATATCCCAGGTTGTCATTTCGACATTTCTGATGTTCTCTCCTGGTATGGCGTACTTGTAATACACTCCTGAGGTTTGGACGCCTAGAAGGCGGGGTTTCGCTGCTCTCATTATATGAGATGGTAACGATGCGCCGGTAGTAGAGGGCTTAAACTAAACTTAATCTAATGAGGGGATTATGATGATGATGGACAGATGACATTCGGGGACATTTTGGGCCTTAAAGTTTCCTAACATTTATCTTACGGTTGAGGAAAGACCCCGAAAAACCTCACCCAGGAAACTTGTCCCGACCGAGAGTCGAACCTATGTGACGAGGCAGCACGCTACCTCGAGACCACAGCGGTGGATATGTATGATATTTATTTTTATAACTTACTATTCTTCAGGCCCTGAATTGAGGTGATCACTCATCCAATAACATGTCCTTGTGTGGTTAAAAAAAGTATGTGAGTGATCTACAGTTTAAATCGCTCTCTGGAGAGGACGTCCTCTGTACGACCCGTGTGACGTGGGGCACGTAAAACTACGCTAAACTACGTGGGAAATAAGACAAGATTGTGGAATGCAGGCTTTCACGGCCGGTAATCATGGTAATAAAAGATTCCGGGCTATATGGCCGTGGTCTATAACTGGCGTTTTTCGCAGTCGAGTCTACGACAGGGAAACAACAGCTGGAAGCGCTCGCCACTGAAGATGCCCTCCGCAGTTGAGGGAGAAACGTCTGGAAGAAACGCCAGTTATAGACCACGGCCACATAGCCCGGAATCTTTTATTACCACAATAAGACAAGATTATTTGTTCAGGTGAACTTACTGTAGATTATTCCTTATTTTATGTAAATGTACAAAACTGCAATCGCAGAACCATTGTTTTTGGAAAAAAATAAAAATGTATGTTGAAATAACCATTGAAATGAAATGTGCTATATTATAAACGGAATTGAAATATACTACATACCAAGATGGCAGAAGAGCGTGGAAGGGTTATCTTCGATTGAGACATCTCATCTGAAAAAGAAGAAAAATGCATAAGTCATAAGAAACAAACCTTATTGAAAACGCAATAGGATAACCACAGATCAATAAGCATTTGAGAGAAAATAATTAGGGGACCATACATAATATTTTAAACATTAGTTTTACGAAACTTCATTTATTTCAAAATGTTTAGTGATTCTGGGTTATGTGGCCGTGGTCCATTACTACCAGACGTTTCTCCCTCAGCTGCGGAGGGCATCTTCAGTGGCGAGTGCTTCTAGGTGTGTTTCCTGGTCGGAGGATTGACTGTGAAGGAACACTAGTAATGGATCACGGCCACATAACCCGGAATCACTCAACATTATGATTATTGGCCGTGAAAGCCTGCATTCAACTATTCATTTATTTCAAACCGTCAAAAATGCTGTTTAATATACGAAGCCGATCAATCTTATTCGACATATTTTCTACATGTCTTTCGTGAGTCTCATAAATTAGATCACAAAGATATTTACAATAGACATACGATCAGAAGAGAGATAAACAGCCAGACTATGCAACAGTAAGCTACATGATATTTATAGAGAACCACATATAATAAAAACAATTAATTATCGTAGACTGCGATGGACAGGACATGTGTCGCGAATGGGGAATGAAAGTTAGTTACACATAGCCTTTTGATTTTTTAAGGAAATTAATTTCTACGGTTTGTATTCTACTTCGAAATTTTTTGTCATTACCCAAGCTTCACTCCCATAAAGTAATGCAGGAACTATCTAGTTTTGTTGTTCTTTAATGTTTTATGTATAGTTCCGCATATATATTATTTTGATAAATAATTAAATTTATTAATTATTAAAAGAATACAATCAGTGAGGTGTATAAGTTAGTATGTTTTTAATAAGTCTTTAGTTTGATTTATGAACGATGCTATAGTTTTGCAGTCTCAGATATAGGGAGGAAGGGAATTGGTAAAGTGGAGAAGAACGCCTAATGGTCTTAACTCCATCAGGTAAAATGAATTATTATTATTATTATTATTATTATTATTATTATTATTATTATTATTAGCAAAAAAATCGGCCGCGGTGGACTAGTAGTTATGCTCCTTGCCTTTGGTTCCGAGGATCGCGGGTTCGAACCCGGCCGGGGTCGATGGATTTTTTAGGACGGAAAAATCCAAGGAGCAAGTCCTCCGGGAGGGATTTTAAGCCGTGGATCCCGAGTGTGAAGATTTTCAGGCTCGTAAAAGATCCTTAAGCCTGAATGAAAAGGCCTCTAAGCAAAATTTACCGAATTTTCCCGTCCTAGTATTACGTTGGTTTCCTAGATATCCGTATGAGGCGGAACGCTGACCACGGACCACCCAAATGACATCTATACGAAAACAAGTGTAACTAAATTAGTATGGTTCAAATTCTTTCCTGTAGGAGGAGAGTGCCTAAATCTCTGTTAAGGGAAATATGGGCTTACAGGAAGAATTATTAGCAAAATCATAATCATTATTAGTATTATTATTATTACTATTATTATTGTTATTATTATTATTATTATTATTATTATTATTATTATTATTATTATTATTATTATTATTATTATTATTATTATTATTAAATCGATAAGTAGACACATAGTTAGGTAGACAAGCAGACAGAAGGCAGAATGGATAGAATGATATAGAGTGGAGTTCGGTGTGTAAAGCCCGCAGGCACGTTCTACGCAACTCAAGTCTCTTTCTCAGAAGTAAATAGAGCGAACTTGCAACGTGTATGATATCCGCCGACGATCTGGTTTTTGTATTCCTCCGAGGTAAATACCTTGAGGCGGTGTCCAGAGCACATTTCTCATTCACCTGCTCTCTTCATTTTCCAAGGCAACGCACATGTTTTAAGATACGCTCCGCTGAACTCTATATTTACGTCTTCAACTTGCTCTCTTCTCACAGGTCAAGGTCATATTCCAAATGGTACTACAGACTAGTTTCCAACCTTTATGAGACCGCAGGACAGGTAAATTACAGTATTTTGTCATCGTCATCATCAACAACAAGGATTAAGCCCAATGACCAGTATTTTATTATAGCAGAATAACTCTGATCCTACGGATTTTATTACAAGTGCCTTGTTCGCATTAATTCTTTTCATCGAGGGTCTATTCTATAGGTCTTTCACTGCAATCGTAGCATTTTTCATGCTATGCTTGCAGTTTTACTAAGGAATTATTGGTGTCGAAGCTCCCCGTTGCTTTCTACACCGGGGATGATGATGATGATGAAGATGTTCGGAAACCTTCTGTGCCTCAAAGCTATCTGACATTTGTCTTATAGGTGAAAAAAAATGTCCGGAAAAAACCTCACCCCAAGAAGCTTGTCCCGACCGGGAATCTAATCCAGGCCCGCTGGGTGACATTCAGCATGCTACCCCGAGACCACAGCGGTTAGAGACATTTAAATAAAGTAGTAAGAAACATTGACTTTCGCCAAATTACAGTGAGTAACAAAAAATGAAACTATTTTTTTTTTCTCAGAAACAAAAAATATGTGATTCTGATAGTATTATTTTTTCCCCTGAATTCAAATATGATATCGCGTTTTCCCCATCACGCAACGCTTCCGAGAGACAGGCATTTATAATTTCAAACAGTTTAATATTTTCTACATTCGTAACTACACAATATTCGAACATTCGGACTCACCTAGAAAGTAAGAAATGACGATTTTCTGCTATATTTCGCCTGTGGAGCATTCCTCTTGATGGTCCAACAATAATCGGCCAGCATATTAGGATTCCATTTGCCTTGATATCTCTTTTCCATAGCTGAAATCATTTGAGTTAGCTCATTTGGTTTTATTTTACAATGGACAAATGGACGAAAAAACGTTTATTAAAAAATAATTATTTAAATCCATTAATTGATGGACGCACGATGCGTCACAGTCCAAACTCAGCGTAATGAATTCTTTGATCCTCAATCTATCGAGTGGTGAAATTAAATTTTGGATGTAGATGATAGATACGTAGCTGCAACACCAAACTGTATCCCCCGATTTTGTTACGAGTTTTCTGAAATCTCTCCCACTGTGGACGCAAATTTAAAAGCGTAATCACGTCAAAAATATCGTAACGAAAAAGACGTATCCTGTCCGGGAATCTAACTCGTAAACCCCTGCGTAAAAAGGCAACGATATCAGCCCTGAACACAGCTACGGATAATAAAGGGCTTCATTTATTGGAAGCAAGTTAAGGCACTGAGCTACAAGCCGGAGGGTCGAGGGTTCAAGTCCCGTTGGGGTCAGGATTTTTAAACTGACCCAAACCCCCTGCCGGCACTATGGTCCTGGGGTCGACTCAGCCTCTAACTGAAATGAGTACCAGACGCTTGTTCTGGGGTAAAGGCGGCCGTCACGCAGGGCTGACAACCCGGCTGACATAAAGTGTCGATTGTCTAGAAAAAGTGGGAGCCTTAACCTCCTACTACCCCAAGGGCCTCCTGAGGCCTGTTGTAGGATCACTTTACTTTCTTCTTCTTCGTCAGGCTCTACGACTTCCAGTGGAATGTCTTGGCCTTCTCAACCAGTTTACGCCACTTCTTCCTATCTTGTGCAGTAGATTTCAAATCAAAAATCCCCATCTCTTTCAAATCCTCAATTACGTCATCTTCCCATCGATCCATGGGTCTTCCCCTTGGTCTTGTTCCCTGTGGCTTCCAATTCAAAATATCATTCGGCCATCTTCCCTTTGGCATTCTTAGTGTATGTCCAAACCATTGTAATCTCTTGGATTTGATGAAACTAACTATATTTTTCTTTATTATTCTTGAGGTATAATTCGTCATTCTTTCTCAACCTCCAATTTCCATTTTCCTTTACTGGACCTAGCACTCTTCTAAATATTTTCCTCTCAAACGTTAATAGTCTTAATTTATCTGCTTCTTTTAGCACCCAGGTTTCAGCTCCATAACATATGATTGGTCTTATTATCACTTTACTTTACTTAACTTATAAAATATCAATTTTTTATTAATAGGCAGTACTATTATGATTTTCGTTAATTTGGGGCCCTAGGCCATAATTCACCTTCTGAGCCGGTTCTCTCTGTAGAGAAAACATTGTAAAATACTTTTAAAAAATGTTGAAAACATGAAAGCACATAAGATCGTTGACCTACACTCCCAACAATTTTTTATACATTATGACTCACTGTTTGGCTTCTGAAATTGTTTTCGTACGACTGCACCTGACTCTCTAATATGCAAGTTCCGGTTCTCAGGTTTTTTTAAATGCGTGATATTATTTTTTTTTCTTACAACAGGGTTCATTAGAGTTATGATTGTTTTCTTTCTTACTGTACTGCGGTTTAAGCGTGTTTTCCCTGCAACTTCCATCTTCATATGATGACATGTATAGGGTGTACACAAATCAGAAGCGGGTTTTCAGGTGAAGTGAGTAACGTGCCGCTTCACCTACATTCTAATTATATTCATTCATTGTGTTCTGCTCAAGAGCAGGTCTTTCACTGCAAACTCAGCATTCTCCACTCTTTCCTTGACTCAGCTTTCCTTTCTGTATCTGCATACAAACCATTTATTTTAATATTGTATATCATCTGATGTCTTTTTCTGCCTCTAACTTTCTTTCCGTTGACCATTCCTTCTAGAGCATCCTTCAGCAGGCAGTTTCTTCTTAGCCAGTGGCCAATCCAATTTCTTTTCCTCTTCTTTATGAGTTCCAGCGTTGTTCTTCTTTCACCCACTCTGCCTAGCACATCTTCATTTCTTACTTTGTCCGTCCATTTTATATGTTCCATTCTTCTCCATATCCACATCTCAAAAGCTTCCAGTCGCTTTTCCTCATTCCGTCGTAATGTCCACGTCTCTGCACCATATAATGCTACACTCCACACAAAGCACTTCACTAGCCTCTTTCTTATTTCTCTTGCCATAGGTCCGCAGAAAATGCTTCTCTTCTTGTTGAAAGCTTCTTTTGCCATTGTTATCCTCTGCTTTACTTCTTGACTGCAGTTCATGTTTTACTACTGATAGTACAACCCAAGTATTTGAAGCTCTCCACTTGCTCAATGGCCTCATCTTTAATCTCCATGTTTATCTTCCTTTGTTTCTTTCCTATAATCATGGTCTTTGTCTTATTTATATTTATCTTCATCCCATAATCCTCGCACTTATCATTCAGCTCCATCAGCATGTTCCTCAATGTCGTTGCATCTTCTGCTAGCAAAGCCATATCATCAGCAAATCTTATGCACTTTATTCTTCTTCCTCCCATGTTTACGCCTCCCGTATTACTGAAGCTAATTATATAACTAAAATTATTTAATTTTATTTTAGTATTTATTTATTATCTTCCTCTGACAAAAGAATGTCTATTTTACATCAGCTTCTTATGAACAGTTCGCTGCTGATAGTTCACAGTGCGTTCCTACCACAGTGAATTGAACTAAAATTTAATGGGTTATAAGTCTTGTAGACAGCGATGGGCAGGACATGTGACACGAATAGGAAATGAAAGACATGCATGGAAGCTTCTTGTAGAAAAACCGAGGGAAAACGCCCAGTTGGTAAACCAAGAATGAGGCGGGAGAATAACAACTATGAATTGTGGGAAGTAGATTGTACAGGGGATGATTGCAAAACATTGGCTCGGGATAGGGACGCATGGAAAGCTTATGTCCGCGCGGCCATGTACCTATGGTTTCGATAGTGCCAGAGAGTTGCTTAACAACTTTGGGGGAAAAAATTGCCTTCTCACGGTTGCTATGGCAACCCTTCCTGTGTAGTGGTAGTGATTTTAAGTGTTTGGTTGTTGTACTTCATGTTAACTTCTTTGATGTGTTTTCCTGTTAGTTCTACTAGTGTTGCAGCTTTAACATTACTGATTTCTGCTATTATTGGGGGTGTTTTTTTCTGATTTGCATAAGAGTTAGTAGTATCATTTACAGAGTTCTCAGTTTCTAATGGGGTTTCATTCAAAATTTCGTAACTATTTTTAGTTGGGAGGGGCTGAAGTTTATCTTCCACTTGGGAAGCTTTGACAGGGTTTTTAGGCAAGATAAAATTGTCGTCTGCCGTGGCCATTGGAGTATTAATGACTGTAATAGTTGTCCAAGTTCGCAGGTCGGGGTCCAATTTTTGCCATGTAATGGCGGAAGACGGGGCTGGAGTTGCCCTGTCCTTATCCCGGAACAGATATTAAGGATATCCAGACCATAGAGAACCGGTTCTAGACTTCTAAAATTCTCACTGGGGATGAAGACATGGTGTACGTTCTAGCGAAACACGTGAGCACTTAAATTGGATCTGTGTTGGACAATAAAGGTGTTTTAAATTTAGTACGTTATCTTCAATTGGCGCCACAGTATCTACATTTCCGATTTCGCTTTAGTTTGACTCAGGGTGGCAATTTTTGTAGCCTCGCGGCATAGAAAGCCAAAGCTCCTGGTTTCAACCCCCCAGTCTGAGCATATATTTTACTCTTCAAATATAATTTGTATCTAAATTACTTTGATTTCTTAAAACACAAATAGTATATCACTTCCCATTGCACCAGGGTCATTCAATGGTATTGCCAAGTCATACAATCTTCATTAAAAAAAATCTTGGTTTGAATAAATACTCATGGTTATGCAGTAGTGTGACATTGTGTTCGCCGTGTGTTTTGTTTAGTAATAAATTTGGTTACAGGAAGAGATCCAGTGAGATCCAAAATTATTTTAGAAAATCAAAGTATAGAACAGGTGTCTACTTTCAAATATTTGGGCTGTGATGTTGGCTACAATGTGGAAAGAGATATTGACTCCAAAATAAATAAATTTTAGACGGTGTGTGGAACAATACAAAGAACATTCAAAAATAAAATTAGAAAAGAAACCAAGATAAAAATGTATAATGTTATGGCGGTTCCCACAATATTGTATGGATGTGAAACTTGGGCTCCAGTGAAAAGACAGAAGGATAGAATACAGACGGCGGAGATGAGGTTCCTAAGACAAGTAAAAGGATGTACAAGACTTGATAGAATAAGAAATGAGGATATAAGAGAAGAATTGAAAGTACAGCCTTTATTGGATAAAGTCACGAATTACAGACAGAAATGGATTGATCACATGGTTGGAATGAGTAAGGAGAGATATCCATTGTTAGCAAGAAATTATGAAGGAAGAGGAAGACGTGATGTTGGAAGACCTAGAAGACGTTGAGCTGATGCATTATGAAGTCGGAACGGGCAATTGCCTAATCCCTGGAGTGATGATGATGATGATGATGAATAAATTTGGTGTCTGGAATAAACAAGGGTTTTGTAACTTTCAAAATGTGACGCGTGGCAACCACAGGAATAATTTACTTTAAGGAAATAATTCTTGTGGTCTGACCAGGAACTGAACCCGGAACCTCTTAAACTGTAGTCAGAAACGCTGACCAATAGCCCATGCAGCTGGTCATATTTTACATTTTTGCCCATTCCGGATATATTTTTATATTACAATCTCCTAGACCTATAATCCTTGCAATATTAGGACAACAATAACAATTATGGCATAGCTGGTTGTGAAGCTTCTTCTATCAACATTCATGTTGGGATCCTAACTAACTCACTGGCACTATCGAACCAGTAGGTTCATGGCCGCGCGGACATAAGCTCTCCATATATCCCTATCCTGAGCTAATGTTTTCCAATCATCCCCTGTATAATCTACTTCCCTCAAATCATAGTTAATGTTATTCTCCCACCTCATTTTTGGTCTACCAACTGAGCGTTTACCATCTGGTTTTCCTACATGAATCTTCCATGCACGTCTTTCATTCCCCATTCGTGCCATATGTCTTGCCCATCGCAGCCTACGAGACTTAACTGTTCTCATTATATCTGGCTTCCTATAAACACCATGTAATTCACTGTTATGCAGTCTTCTGCATTCACCTGTCTGTTCATCTCTCTTTGGTCAAAAAATTTTCCTAAGAACTTTATTCTCAAATACTGGTAATCTCGTTTCCTGCCTTAAAGTAAGAGTCCATGTTTCGCACCCATATAATATAACTGGTAGAATAATAGTTTTATATATTTTCAGTTTAACGTTTTTTTGAAAGGAGTTGGGAAGTCAAGAGTCTCTATAATGTATAATAACATGCATTTCCAGAATTGAGCCTATGCTTAATTTCCTTGTGCATGTCATTCCTGTTTGTGATTATTGTTCCTAGGTATTTGAATTCTGCCACTTCCTCAAAATTTCTCTCATTTGTCATTAGCTGTCCATTTCAATTATATAATGTATTTTTATGTGTGACCATATATTTAGTTTTATTGATATTTACTTCCAGTCCCAATTTCTTAGTGTTACTCAGTAGTGTGTGCGTGTTGGCCTTTAGTATCTCCTCGCTATCGGCCAGCAGTACTACATCATCAGCATAAACTAACAGCTTATTAGCACCATTGAGTTGCAGGCCTTCTTCATCCTCTAAAGATATGATGGCATGCTAAAAATATTAAAATAAATACAACTCGTGGTCCAGATTCTCTCAAGAAAAATTCTGGGCCATAGCAGATAATTTGATTGGTAAACAGGAAAAACGGCATGATACAAGATTAAAAGTGGAGTAACTTAACAAAGCTGAGTGTCACATTCTGTAGTTCCAACCGTTTATTACAAAGAACTTCCTGCGCAATCGAAGAGGAGCTGACCAGTCTAAGATAATGGTCATTAATATCACGTATAGCATAACCTAGATCTGTTAGAGCAGCCCTCGAGGAAATGTAATGCTGTGTGCTACATATTTCTTGCAAATCCTGCTCCATAGAGGTCACTCAACCCTCAAAGCCCATGTATGGGCATTTGTTTAACTTTTATCCGATGCACGCAATAATTAAATAATAATATTACTCAGTTAACATAATTAGGAAGAAAAAATGCGCCTCAGGCTGAATTTGAACCCAGTATCTCAAGATCTGCTCAAGTGCAAAATATTACTGTCTACCAACGTTTATTACATCCAAAAGTTTTTAAGTTTGGAAGCGTTCATTTTCGTATCTGTAATACATAGTAAGTTATACCTATACTAATATTTAATTTTAACGGTATAAGAGTTAAAGAAGGTGGAAGAAGTCAAAATCTTATATTATTTATTCGGGGGAAGGCCATGCATAATTTTCTTTATGGTAATATCAATTCTAATTGGAGGGTTTGGAAATTGACTAGTTCCAATATCCAGAAATAATATAGTAAAAAAAAAGAATAATAATAATAATAATAATAATAATAATAATACATAACAATGAACTACATGGTCTTTATAGGAAGCCAGATATAATAAGAACAGTTAAGTCTCGTAGACTGCGATGGGCAGGACATGTTGCACGTATGGGGAATGAAAGACTTGCATGGAAGCTTCTTGTAGGAAAGCCAGAGGGAAAACGCCCAGTTGGTAGACCAAGAATGAGGTGGGAGAATAACATTAACTATGATTTGAGGGAAGTAGATTATACAGGGGATGATTGGAAAGAATTAGCTCAGGATAGGGATGTATGGAGAGCTTATGTCCGTGCGGCCATGAACCTACGGTTCGGTAGTCCCAGTGAGTAAGAGTAATAATAAATAGAAAATCATCAGCTCCATACTGAGAGTGATCAATATATCAATAACACAAACATGTTAAAAATATTAAATATGAATCAATGGATTTTTATTAGCTTCTATTAGTTTTGCATTTTCAATATTAATTATTATTATTATTATTATTATTATAATTATTATTATTATCATCATCATCATTATCATCATCATCATAATTATCATCATTATTATTATCATCATCATTATTATTATCATCATCATTATTATTATCATCATTATCATTATTATCATTATTATTATTATTATTATTATTATTATTATTATTATTATTATTATTATTATTATTATTATTATTATTATTATTTAAACTGAAAATATATAAAACTATTATTCTACCAGTTATATTATACGGATGTGAAACATGGACTCTTACTTTAGGGGAGGAAAGGAGATTACGAGTATTTGAGAATAAAGTTCTTAGGAACATTTTTGGACCAAAGAGAGTTGAACAAACAGGTGAACGGAGACGGCTGCATAACAGTGAACTACATGGTCTTAATAGGAAGCCAGATATAATGAGAACAGTTAAGTCTCGTAGACTTCGATGAGTAGGACATGTGGCACGAACGGGGAATGAAAGACGTGCATGAAAGCTTCTTCTTCTTCTTCCTTTCCAGGATTAGGTCAATCCGACCTGTTCCGGTCTCAAGTCCATCGTTTCCTTGGCCGTCCCAAACACCTTTTTCCATGTGGTTTTAGGTGTTGATATTTTTGGGTAATCTCGTATTGTCCATTCTATCTAAATGTTCTTTCCATTGGTATTTGTGCTCTTCCAGTTTATCGACTATTGAAAATATCTCCAGTTCGTTTCTTATTGATTCATTGTGTAATCTATCCATGCGTGTACATCCTTTTACGGATCTTAAAAATTTCATTTCAGTGGCTTGAATGTGTGAGATATCTTTTTTGTAAGTATCTAAGATTCAGATCCTCAGCTTCTTGTAGGAAAACTAGAATGAAAACACCCAGTTGGTAGACCAAGAATGAGGTGGGAGGATAACATTAACCATAATTTGAGGGAAGTAGATTATACAGGAGATGATGAAAAATTAGCTCAGGATGGGGTTGTTTGGAGTATTATGTCCGCGCGACCAAGAACCTACAGTTTCGATAGTGCCAGAGAGTTATTATAATAATAATAATTATTATTATTATTATTATCATCATCATCATCATTTCATTTTTCAGAAGCTGATATATATATATATATATATATATATATATATATATATAATCAACCTTCATTCAATTCAGTTACCCAACTAAAATATCACATTTAAATGTGTTAAGAACTGAATCAGCCCATCCTTGAAAATTTTTTTTTTTCGTGTGTTTATATATATATATATATATATATATGATATGAAAAGAAAACTGAATGCTTGATTTTTCTTTTCATATCATATTTGCCTTCATTGCCAAATGTAAAAAATATAGTTATAACAATATATATATATATATATATATATATATATATATATATATCCACCGCTGTGGTCTCGAGGTAGCGTGCTGCCTTGTCACGCAGCGGGCCCGGGTTCGATCCCCGGTCGGGGCAGTTTTCCTAGATGAGGTTTCTATCGGGGTTTTTCCTCACCTCTAAGACAAATGTCAGGAAAAGGTCCCCGAAATCATATAGCCACCATCATCACCATCATCCTTATCATTATCATCATCATCCTTCATCGGTGTGGAAAGCAACGGGAAGCTACGACACCCTAGTAAAGCTGCAAGCATAGCATGAAAATGCTATGATTGCAGTGTAGGACCTGCCCTCGGGCAGAATTAGTATGGATGGAGATTATATATATATATAATGTTCTTTCTCCAAAAGTTAGTATTTTTCGCAGGCTCATTCTTCTAGAAGTCTTTTTAGTAATAAAATTTAAATATAAACAAAATGCACAAATATAATTATTAAAAAGCAAGTGATAAAATCTGTGGCGTGTCTCTTACTACCTTATGTAATACTACTTGGATTTCACATTCCTGAGACTTGCTCTTTGAAAATGGAAATATAAATATATATGTAGCATAAAAAATTAAACCATAAACTTTTTTTTCATAAGGGATGATAATTATAAAGGTATGCATTGCTTTCTTTCCCTTGTCAGGGCATATCAGGGATTTCTCGTGATGATTCACGATATTTTAAAATGATTGCATCAAACGAAACATTTGGTTAAGTGTTGGTGAAGTTGGGAAGATTGAGAAACAGACTTCCCTAAATAGATAAAGAGAGTGGAAATGTTATGTTGACTATATTTAGACACACGTGCTTAAGAGCACATCATGCCTGGAATATGGAAATATTAATAAACACAATTCAATTTACAGCCACGTGAAGAAGAGAGAGAGACAAAGATATATATATATATATATATATATATATATATATATATATAGAGAGAGAGAGAGAGAGAGAGAGAGAGAGAGAGAGAGAGTGGAGAAGTTATAGATAATGATGAACTGGCATTGCCTGAAAGTATTTTAATAAATTATTTTCCATTATGTTAGCATACATATTGTTTTGTACTTAGCTGAGGCATTCTCCTATACCTAAATATTGGCTCCTCTTTTAGATATTTTACAATACGCTTTCATGTTTTATCAGTAAATTTATCATAAGTAATGCCACGAGTGATTTCCAATTTATCTAGATAATTTGGAAATCAAAAGTGGCATTTGTTCGGACTATTTAACGAATAAAATCAAGCTGTTTACTCACAAATCATTATTTAAATATAGTTATTTTAAAATATTTATATATTTAATGTAAACGGCAATGTTTGAAAACAAATGAGAAACGAATGGTACGCTTCATTTACTTCTTTTGTTCGTCACTGCAACCAGATCATTTATTTATTGCCAAAGGAACGCAATATTGTAAGAATGCACTCTAGTGGAGAAAAAATGAAACACATCAAACTGTATATTAATTCATTTCTGATGTCCTATGATGTAAATATGACAATTATATTTTTCTGGAAAAAAAAAATACTTTTAAGAAAGTGCAAACAGTGGTTTCTTTTTTTTTTTTTTGCGGTATAATCAATTGTTACAAATGTTTTTATATTAACTTCCGCATGCGGTATGTGTTGGCATTCATGCACTATATATACAATATGGTAGCCGTATTTCTTAGTGGGTCAGTCACTGCAAAATAATGCTATGATCTAATCAGAATGTTAAAAAGGAGATGCTTTCTTTATTATGTTAAACTTTAGTTGGTAAATTCTAGGCGAAACACGACTGTGATTGGTTGTAAATAAAACATCATTGTAACGTCATTGGTCATTGACTCCCATTTGGGGCATGAGTTAAATAGTCAGTAGATAGTAGTCCAATTAAATACAGGGTGCAGCATAAGTCAGTTAACCGAAAATGCAAATATATTATTTTCTGTAGCTTACAACATCTATACAAAAAAGAACTACAGAAATTATTCCATAGTTAGCAAATTACTTCAAGCAGTAGTGTTTGAGATTATATTCTGAAGGCCCCGTATTCTAACCCCAGTTTCAACCAATCTGATTTTTTCCTTGAACTATGTGCAGTGGTTAATTTACTTATGCCACACCCTGTATTAAACATTTTACATAAAATATATAATCATTCTTCTTTCTCAATAGGCCTACTACATCACCATTTTTTTTAATTTACTACCAAATTATATCAGGATCTATCGGTCAATATTACCTTTCAAGCAAAATTTTACAGAACACAGGATTTCACTGTTGGAAATCGTTGTTGAAGATTTCGGGCTATAAAGCCTTGATCCATTACTGGTGTTTTTCCCAGACATTTCACCCTCAACCATGGATGACATTTTCATTGGCGAGTTCTTGTAGGTCGTGTTCAAGCTTCGAGCTTCCGAGCAGGGAACATCACCTAGAGGAACTCGCAGTGAAGATGTTCTCGGTAGTCGTGGGAGAAATATCTGGGGAGGGGGACACCAGTTAAGGACTACAGCCTTATACACCGAAATCTTCTAATATGAAAACATTGATAGTGTTTCTGAATGCTCTACATTAATATAATGAATTATTAGACCAACTAAAACTTATAAGATTTAAGTTTTTTGAGTTTTGAATCGTATATTATTATTGCCTCACTCTGATGGTTAACAGTTCATAAAAAAGCGGGTGCCGCGCGGCAATGCTTGACATGCGGTGTTGTCACGTTTCTCATAGCACTATGGGCGTTTATTACACAAGGACAGAAAACATTGATTATTTATGTTATTATTTAATTTTTATGTTATTATTTGATATTATTCAAGTTTTTAAAATTAAAATTATATACGTATTTATTAAGTAAATAATTTAATTCCAACATTATATAGCTTGTAGTTCTACATAAATTTAATATCCATACAAAATAATGCTGAAAATATTATATTTATTATTATTATTATTTTATTATATTATTATTATTATTATTATTTTTATATATTATTATATTATTATTATTATTATTATTATTATTATTATTATTATTATTATTAACTGTTCGGTCTGAAATATTTTCCCATGGCCGCCACATGTTGAAATCACTTACATATTAAACTAATATAATATGTAGATATTGTATTATTATTCTAGCTACATATCACAATAAATCACTTTATACCATTAATTACGGTGCACAATTTTATAACTGGATCGAATATTCCACATCGTTCCGATTTTAATTGAAACTGAGGGAAGAATAGCAATGTGGCAACATCGTCGTAGTCGCGGCAGTCGAGACCTTTGTATTTTAATAACATATAACAGCTGCGGGGAAACAAAGCGAGCCGCTTGTTAAGCATCATAGTGAGGCGATAATACATTTAGAGATGTTAACATTTCAACGTTTCCGAGCTCTTGCTGACTCCTACGCTGAATTGTCTTGTTAGACATCCAATCCCTAATGAAGTTCGAAGTCATCCAAAAATAATCTATAACTTATTTCCTTTTCATTTTGGAGTAAGTATCCATGATAATTTCGATTTCTTAATTCAAAATCCTGGGTTCCCGATCTGAAATTGCTTGTGTGCAGCCACTCTATAAATAATTCACTAGCACCATGCAATTCTTAGAACATAAAGCTCTCCATAGATCCTTATTTTGAGCTATATTTTACAATGATTCCCTTTATAATATACCTTCCTCACATCATGGTTAATTTAACATTTTCCAATACTGTCATTTTAACACAGTTCCAATAATGGATCATATTATAATATTATAATGGTATTGTGAAAAGATGGTAGTGACACCTACCTGACAGCGGACGAAACGAGAATTATAGATTTGTATATGTGGAAATGTTAATGTTTGTGCCAGGTGTGGAATGGTGTAGTGGGTTGCACACTAGTCTGGAGAACCAGAGGTCCAGGGTTCGATATCTGGTTCAGATATTAATTTTTCTTTTCACAATATCATTATAATATTAACATGGTTAATGTTATTATCCCACCTCGTTCCTGGCTTATCTGCTTTTACCTTTCTGTAGGATATAACGATGATCGGTTTAATTCTGAAGTAACCTACTTAAATATAAATTATCAATAGGAGTCTTTATAGAATTGGTTCCATACAATAGAGCAAATACAGAAGACGAACTTCAGAGGAATATTTTTAAACTACATAATATATGTGAACAATATAATCTCAAAATATCCATAGAAAAAAACTAAGGTAATGGCATTCCAAGGGAAAAATCAAATCAGATCGAAAATAGTAATAGGAAACAAAATCATAGAACAGGTGAACCATCTCAATTATCTAGGATGTGACATTTCATTTAATTATGATAATGATATAAATAATAAAATAGCAAAATTCCAGGGAATATGTGGTACGATAAAACGAACACTAAATAACAAAACAACAAGAGAGACCCAACTGAAATTTTATAAAATGTTGGCAGTACCGGTACTGCTCTATGGTTCAGAAGCCTGGATACATAAAAAACAAGACCTAAGTAGGATAACGGCGGCAGAAATGTAATTTTTGAGATCTATTAAAGGGTGCTCTAAGGAAGACAGAATCAAGAACACAGAAATAAGAAGGAACTTGAAATATTTGCAATAACTGATAAAATGGATACATATAGACAAAAATGGAAGCAACACATAGACAGAATGAATGAAGATAGATATCCAAAACAAATAACAAAATACAAACCTAAAGGCACCCGAGATGTGGGCAGACCTAGAAAGAGATGGGCTGAAGTCGGAACGGGTCAACAGACCTAATCCATGAATGAAGATGATGATGATGACAATAGAGGAACAGGGTAACAGAGTGGAACCCTTGAAAGAGATAGTCTACTCCAGGGAGTAGGCCCCCTGCCCTTTTGTGAGCTCCAGTGGGTAGTACCTGGGTAGGGCCCCGTCCACAGGGTTACATGGGGAGAAGAGAAGTTACCAAAGCCGTAGTGAAGGCAACTTCTCTAGGAGACGAACACTCCGAAATTGCAGTTCCCTGCCCTCCAGGAAGAGGGGTTTGGCTAGAGGCTGGTAGCCTCTACTAGTAAAAAATAACTTACTCATAAACTTCAGCAGAAGATAAGCCGGAAGTGGGCAGACCTAGAATGAGATGGGCTGAAGTCGGAACGGGTCAACATACCTAATCTATGAATGCAGATCATGATGATGATGATGATAGAAGAAAAACTAGATTGATATGAAATGACCGGTGAAAATAAAAAGACAACGTTATTATATTACGATACGAGGTTGTGAAGTGGTTTTTACAGAAGCAAGGAAAATGTTTAAAAACTCAGCGATAGCGAGGTTTTTAATTTCCGAGATTCTGTGAAACACTTCACAAACGTGTGTTGTACATATTTTTTTGCGCGGTGTTTTCGAAATAATAAATAATAATAAAATAATAACATCTTTGTTGGAAATATTTGCGTTCATTATAAACAACTGACTAACGTTAACAGTGTGGGCAATGTTTATTAGATGAAACTAAGGAAGGTCGTGAGACCAATATTAGTGATAAAATGGCGGCAAGTACGTATTTATAGTTTTATATTGTTTCAAATAAAGTTCAGTTCATTTAAAATGCAGTGATTTGTTTTGTATAATGTATATTAACACTATCTTTTGGATATATTTTTGTGTATACATTGTACGTGGTATACATAAAGGGCAGTAGTTTTATTTCCCGCACGAGGTTTGTAATATATAATATTACAGTATAGTTATTTAGGTTGAGAATGCCGAAATGTAGGAAGTCATGGTCGCCATTGGTGTAAGTACGATAAAACGCCCTATCGCGCAAAAAAATATTTTATGAGCCTTGGAAATTCGAAACGGAATATCTTCTTAGTAACAGAAGAGAAGAGAAGAGAAGAGAAGAGAAGAGAAGAGAAGAGAAGAGAAGAGAAGAGAAGAGAAGAGAAGAGAAGAGAAGAGAAGAGAAGAGAAGAGAAGAGAAGATGGCATTACACGAGGGAAAAACAAGTCAATGAGACAAATTATTTAGGAATGTTAATCAGTAAGACAGAGGGTATTGAATCCAATTAACAATGAAACAAAAATGTCATTAAAGATAAAAAGAATCAATTATCGTACCAACCTATAAGAAATAACAAAAAACTGATTGCAACAAATGCATTGGCATTTAATTACTTCCAACTTGGTACAAAATTTTAACAAAATATTAATAACCAGACTTATACCTTACATTGATGCCCTGGGGGTCATAAATGTAGATTAAGGATTAGTTTCACCAACAGAGTGGAAGTAAATATCAATAAAACTAAATATATGGTCACACGTAGAAATTCATTATATAATGGAAATGGACAGCTAATGACAAATGAGGGAAATTTTGAGGAAGTAGCTGAATTCAAATACCTAGGAACAATGATCACAAATAGGAATGAGATGCACATAGAAATTAAACATAGGCTCAATTCTGGAAATGCATGCTATTATGCATTGCAGAGACTTTTGATGTCCCAACTCCTTTCAAAAAACGTTAAACTGAAAATATATAAAACTATTATTCTACCAGTTACATTATATAGTTGCGAAACATGGACTCTTACTTTAAGGGAGGAAAGGAGATTACAAGTATTTGAGAATAAAGTACTTAGGAAAATTTTTGGACCAAAGAGAGATGAACAGGCAGGTGAATGGAGAAGACTACATAACAATGAACTACATGGTCTTTATAGGAAGCCAGATATAATAAGAACAGTTAAGTCTCGTAGACTGCGATGGGCAGGACATGTTGCACGTATGGGAAATGAAAGACTTGCATGGAAGATTCTTGTAGGAAAGCCAGAGGGAAAACGCCCAGTTGGTAGACCAAGAATGAGGTGGGAGAATAACATTAACTATGATTTGGGGGAAGTAGATTATACAGGGAATGATTGGAAAGCATTAGCTCAGGATAGGGATGTATGGAGAGCTTATGTCCGTGCGGCCATGAACCTACGGGTTCGATAGTGCCAGTGAGTAAGTAAGTAAGTAAGTAAGTAACAGAGGTAACTGGCCCTTAGAGGTCTACAATAATAATAATCATAGATGGCACAAAGATCATTTTGAGCTCTGGCTGCTGATGTGATCTTCCTCCATTCATCCCTACCCAACACCTCTTTTCTCCATCCACTAACACCAAGCTTCTTAAGATATTCTTCTAACCATCTCAAATTCGATCTGCCTATTCTTCTACTTCCTTCTTAACCCATTCGCCTCAAAAGACGAGGTAGACTCGCCGGCTGTTTAATGGCCTTCAACTCAGAAGACGAGGTACACTCGCTTTACTCTGCTCTTATATATTTTACAATATTTTGTACATCCCTTGGCATGGTAATATTTTGTTAACATTTACGAACAGTAGAGGAATCTGTTTTGGCCTTCATCCTTATTGTGATCTCAAGTACCGTTATATTTTGTTTGTTTTGAATGTCTGAAAATAGAAAATATTATTTACTGTAACTAACATTCGGTTTTTGGGGAAATGCATCGAGCATTTATACCTGAAGCGAATGGGTTAAATGGTGTGAATTTTTTAAAAATAGGATTATCCTCTGCCTTCTTAATAATACGGCCAAGCGAAAGTACTGTAATCTAGCTAACTGTATAAACTTAACAATGCCAGGTTCTGTGAATAAGGGATATAATTAATGATTGTATCTTATTCGCCACCTTCAATTTTCTTTAACTGGTCCAAATATTCTACTAAGTTGTTGTTCATTACTTTTCGAAAGGGTCTAACACTTCAATATGTAAGGGCAGATCTTAACAGGGATTTATAAAAGGTTAATTTAGTTTTTTTTAATTCACCAATTGTGAATTTAATGTATACATGATCAATAATAATAAAATTCATTGTTTAAAACCGTTGAGGTGGATAGTCATAAAATAAAATAAAGTTAAAATGTACCTTCTTAGATCAGAGCCGTCGTCCTCAACTTATAAAATATGCATGCTTTTTTGTCTGAAGGCCTTTCAGAATTTATATTCTATCTTCAGCAGCACCAAGAACATCAAGTAGGCCTAATGTTGCGAAGAAAGACCCGCTGAAGATGGAATAGAGATTCTGAAAGGCCTTCAGACAAAAATACATATTTTATAAGTTCATGACTACGGCTCTGACCTAAGAAGGTACATTTTAACTTTATTTTATATAATTATACATCAGACCATTACATTTGTTAAGTCAAGAAATTTATATTTTTTTTACTTCTTATTGTGTAGTTATAACTAGGGCTCAGAAAATGAGGACCTATAAAATGTCTATAAAATACCTTAAATGATTCTACAAATTACCTAAAAACTGGAAAAGGGTCGTAAAAAGTCTTGCAATTGCTAATGAGTGGATAACGTCAGCTTCGCTACCTTCTCCTTCTAAAGTAAAGTGATCCCACAACAGACCCGGAGGCCCTTGGGGTAGTAGGAGGTTAAGGCTCCCACTTTTTTCTAGACAATCGGCACTATATGTCAGCCGGGTTGTCAGCCCTGCATGACGGCCGCCTTTACCCCCAGAACAAGCGACTGGTACTCATTTCCGTTAGAGGCTGAGTCGACCCCAGGGCCATAGTGCCGCCAGAGGGTTTGGGTCAGTTTAAAAATCCTGACCCCAACGGGACTTGAACCCTGGACCCTCCGGCTTGTAGCTCAGTGCCTTAACCACTACGCTACGGCGTGCCCCTCCTTCTGCTTGAGGTAATTTTCACAAAGTGGCAGCTTCTTAAGAAATTTGAAGTCGAAATGCAATAGTTCAGGAGGTTCAGTTGGCTGGTGGTTAAAAATAACGAGGGATTTTGTAAAGGTACAATAGTGTCTCGCGAAACAAAAGTGTTTGGAATATATATAAGTATTTAGAAAGTAAAACTAGATAGCATTTTTTTAAGAGTGGGAATTGTGACTACTCTGCGGATTCTTAAATTATAGAATTGTATAAATATAGTCAAAAGAAGATAAAGTTGCAAAAAAAAAAAAAAAAGCCGTCCGTAGCCGAAAGCCTTGGCGCAGAGCTATGGGACTTGCGCTGGATCGAGTCCCCATGGGGGAAGAAATTTTCTCATGGAATTTCGGTCAGTATGGGACCGGTGCCACCCAGCATCGTGAGGCATTTGGGTAGCTATAATAAGTATTCCATTGAGCGATGAGCACGGGGAACACTTTCATAAGGAGATTTCAGCTATGGAAAAGAGATATCAAGGCAAACGGAATCCTAATATGCTGGCCGATTATTGTTGCACCATCAAAATGGATGCACCACAGGCGAAATATAGCAGTAAATCGTCATTTCTTACTTTCTAGGCGAGTCCGAATGTTCGAATATTGTTAGTTACGATTGTAGAAAATATTTAAAGTGTTTGAAATTATAAAAAACCTGTCTGTCGGAAACCTTGCGTAATTAAGAAAAACCGATATCATATTTGAATTCAGGAGAAAAAATACTATCAGAATCACATATTTTTGTTTCTGAGACAAAACAAAGTTACTTTTTTGCTGATCAGTGTAATTCAGATAAGATCTTTGTTTTCCATATGACAGGCAAATAACTTCGGTTTGATTTATTTATATTCTGGGTGTATTTTTAAAAAAATATTTTCATTTAAATAATTTTGTACTAGATCATGCCATTAAATCTTTAGAGAATGAGGAAGGCTTACAACTGAATGGTATTAATAAGCTGTTAGTTTATGCTGATGATGTAGTACTACTGGCCGATAGCGAGGAGATACTAAAGGCCAACACGCACACACTATTGAGTAACACTAAGAAATTAGGACTGGAAGTAAATATCAGTAAAACTAAATATATGGTCACACGTAGAAATTCAGTATTTAATGGAAATGTACAGCTAATGACAAATGAGGGAAATTTTGAGGAAGTGGCTGAATTCAAATACCTAGGAACAATAATCACAAATAGGAATGAGATGCCAAAGAAATTAAACACAGACTCAATTCTGGAAATGCATGCTATTATGCATTGCAGGGACTTTTGATGTCCCAATTCCTTTCAAAAAACGTTAAACTGAAAATATATAAAACTATTATTCTACCAGTTATATTATATGGGTGCGAAACATGGACTCTTACTTTAAGGGAGGAAAGGAGATTACGAGTATTTGAGAATAAAGTTCTTAGGAAAATTTTTGGACCAAAGAGAGATGAACAGACAGGTGAATGGAGAAGACTACATAACAATGAACTACAT
This sequence comes from Diploptera punctata, assembly GCA_030220185.1. Lineage (NCBI taxonomy): Eukaryota > Metazoa > Arthropoda > Insecta > Blattodea > Blaberidae > Diploptera > Diploptera punctata. The sequence continues at coordinate 53,361 of JASPKZ010004219.1, read as the reverse complement.
GGACTTTATAGGAAGCCAGATATAATAAGAACAGTTAAGTCTCGTAGACTGCGATGGGCAGGACATGTTGTGCGTATGGGGAATGAAAGACGTGCATGGAAACTTCTTGTAGGAAAGCCAGAAGGAAAACGCTCAGTTGGTAGGCCAAGAATGAGGTGGGAGAACAACATTAACTATGATTTGAGGGAAGTAGATTATACAGGGAATGATTGGAAAGCATTAGCTCAGGATAGGGATGTATGGAGACCTTATGTCCGCGCGGCCATGAACCTACGGGTTCGATAGTGCCAGTAAGTAAGTAAGTATAGCTAGAGGTCTAAGCATCGAAGATGCCCATGATCGTAGGCTTTGGAGGTTTGGCACGGGAAGACGGCAGCAGCTGTAAAAACACGAAGATAGATAGATATTCAGCAATACAATGCATAAGTATTTAGACACCCTATACCACCTGAACAATTATGTGGGTTGTTAAAATCAATATTATTAAAAGGCGACAAGTTTCAAGGTTTCTGGATATGTTATGTACAGGTTTTACGAAGTATGACCTTTGAAATCAAACACATCCTGAACACGACTTCATTCCTAGACAACAGGTGAGTCACTCGATAATAATTGTATTATAATTCCCCTGTACTTTATTGTTTGATCGGATGAAAATTAAAATACAGAAAAGACCAATTATACTTCATCTGTCCTTCAAAGGGATATAATTAAGCATAACAGAAATATATTCTATTAATTTTATTTCGAAAGGCCAGCTCAAAAATTGTCTGTATCACTTTGTCCTTGAGGCAATCCTCTAATGAGGAAAGTTATATATAATAAAAAATGATACAATTCACGGGAGCTGTCAGAATGTTGATTTATCGTAAGCAGGGCTAGGATTTTTATGTACTAAAAGGTAAGATTGCAACATAGTATAGTGAGAAGTTGTTTTGGTTTTGGTTTCACACACAAACAGTTGAACAGTATAATGAGAAGTTAGACTTCTGACTGTCTTTTGTTTTAGTAGAATAATATATACTATCTGCATTGTAATTTTATCTTTTATTACATAAAAAATCATAAATAATGCCACTAGTGATTTCCAATTTATCTAGAGGATATGAAAATCGAGAGTGGCATTTTAGGACTAATTAACGAATAAAATTATTGAAATATAGTTATTTTAAAATATTTATATATTTAATATAAACGGCGATGTTTGAAAACAAATGGAAAATGTTTGGTTATGTTTCATTTGTTCATCCACTGCAACTAAATCATATTATTTATTGCCAAATAGGATGGTAATATTGTAAGAATGCATCCTAGTGGAGAAAAAATTAAACACACCAAACTGTATATTATAACCAAAATTATAGGTTATTAATTTTTTTTAGGAAACAACTCATTATTTAAAAATGCAATTATTTACACACAATTATCAAATGCGTAGTTCGAAGGAATATTTTGATTATTTGCTATATTCAACGTATTTGTTCGGGAGTCAGACACTGCAAAAAAAAATACTCTGACCTGTTCGGAATATTAAAAAGGAGGAGCTATCTTTATTTTAGTAAACAGAGTTCGATAAATATCGAGGTGAAAAACGATTATCATTGGTTGTAAAACAAAATTCATTGAAACGTGATTGGTTATTGACTCCCATTTGGTGCACGAGTTAAGTAGTGTACACTCTAGCTGAAGCTCAATATTATTTCTTAAGTGATAGAAACTACCAGACTCAGAAATAGTGAAACAGGGGCCATGATTGTAAAACAGATTCAGATCTGTCAATTAAATAAAAGGAAATATTTATAATAATAATAATAATAATAATAATAATAATAATAATAATAATAATAATAATAATAATAATAATAATAATAATATTAATAATAATATTAATACTAATAATAATATTAATAACATTAATAATAATATTAATATTAATAATATTAATAATATATTTTTTATTTAGGAATATTCCACAATACAGTTTTTCTCCTTCAACCGAAAGTGATTTGTCCGCACAAGTTCCTGTCTAAAGCATCTACTTCCCTCAAATCTCTAGCTTCCATACTTCTCTTCACTCCATTCATCCATCGTTATCTAGGCCTGCCTCTTCCACTTCTTCCATTAGCCTCCCAATTAAGGATCTTCTTTGGTATTCTCTCTTCTTCCATTCTTATGTGGTGTCCATACCATTTCAAACATTTTTCTTCTATTTTTCATAACATGTTTTTTTTTTCAACTTGCATAATTTCCCTTATTGTGCTGTTTCCGACCTTATCCCTTCTTGACATTCTTGTCGATCGCCTCCAAAAATCCATTTACAATAATAATAATAATAATAATAATAATAATAATAATAATAATAATAATAATAATAATAATAATAATAATAATAATAATAATAACAACAACAACAACAATAATAACAACAATAACAACAACAACAATAATAATAATTGTAATAGTAGCAATAGTAATAATAATAGTAATAATAATGATAGTCTTCTTCTTCCTCTACACATGAAAGCTGGCAGATTGTTGCATGTTCATTCACTACAGGTCCGGGATATGGTGACGAATAATGATAGTAGTAATAATAATAGTAGTAATAATAATAGTAATAATAATGATAATAATAATAATAATGATAATAATATAAATAATAATGATAATAATATAAATAATAGTGATAATATTAATAATAATGATAATAATAATAATGATAATAATAATATTAATAATAATAATAATATTAATAATAATAATATAATAATAATAATAATAATAATAATAATGTTTGATTTGTTGGTTGAGGTTACATAACAGATTTCAAACATATGATAAATTGATGTAGTAGGCTGTAAGAGGAAGACAATGACCTATGACACATAATACGGGAATAATTGATAAGCCCGTATACATGGTGTTCCCACATCTTACTACAATTAATGAAGCCACTTGTGTTCTTTTTCACGCGTCACTAATTTTAATCACCGTAACTAATGTTCAATCAGTCTCATAAAGATACGTGTGTAATATATATCGGAGTTCGTAACCCTCATTCTGTCTCCATTAATATGTCCTTTACGTCAAGGTTATCTGGCGATTTTATTAAAGTAGAAATTAAGTTCAAAACGTGAAGATTTTGTATATTAAAAACTTTAATAACATATATCTTCATATATAAAAATGATTGTGTCTGTTTGTTTGTCTGTCTGTCTGTTTTTATGGACTTAAAAACTATGGAACTAACCCACTGTCTCTATCGAACCCATAAGTTCTGTGCATATAAAGATAAAGTGATCCCACTACACAAAATAATTTTAAAAATTAAGATAATAATCCAACCAGTTTAACCCTTAAATTCGTAAAGTATCCTTTTGGATACATCAGTTGCTTCAATTAATTTAATATTTTAAGTAAATCAGAAGAAAACGAACAAAAAGAAACCATTTAAATGTGTGTCTAATTATACAATATACCTAATAACAACAGTTACACAAGATTCCGTTTTCACTGCGGTCCGCCACATTCAAATAACTAACACAAGAAATTTGTATTTTGCCAATTTAAGGGTTAATTAATAAAATTATTAAACTCTAAAATTTATGAATGAAGATCAATATTTTTACAATGAAAATGTAATGTTTTATGTAGGCCTCAGGAGGCCCTTTGGGGTAGCAGGAGGTTAAAGCTCCCACTTTTTCTGGATAATCGGCACTTAATGTCAACCTGCGTGACGGCGCCTTTACCCCCTGAACAAGTGTCTGGTAATCATTTATGTTAGGGCCATAGTGCCGTCAGAAGGTTTAAGAATCATGACCCCACCGGGACTCGAACCATCGACTTTCCGGCTTGTAGTGTAGTGCCTTAACCACTACGGAACGGCGTGCCCCCGGGGGACTATTTTACCTCCAGATAATTATATCCTAGTCCCATAATATATCTAATTAATGCACAAAGAATTGAATACCTAAAAAAAATCAACAAAAAAGTCCGTGCTAGCATATGTTCATCTTTTACTGATAACTCACAATAACTATTTTGTCTTTCAGTTAATTCTGGCCAAGAAAATTGGGATAAGTAGATTTCCGGGCAAACGCCGACTAATCAGCACGGGATATCTAAAAATAATCACGATACTAATTTATAAGTAATTTTCTTTTTACTTATTCAACTAAACATAAGAAGGCATAGGCTATTAATAACACATGTCAACATGATTTTTGCCTCATGAGTACCAATAGTTGTACTTAATGCAGTTTTTTATCGTGTTTTCAAATATGTATTCGGAATTTCTCCATCATCCACAGTTCTTTTTTTTTTTTGTTTCAATTAATGGATTTAAATAATTATTTTTAATAAACGTTTTTTCGTCCATTTGTCCATTGAAAAATAAAACCAAATCAGCTAACTCAAATCATGATTTTTGTCTCATGAGTACCAATAGTTGTACTTAATGCAGTTTTTTTATCGTGTTTCCAATTATGTATTCGGAATTTCTCCATCACCCACAGTTTTTTTTATTTCAATTTCAATTAATGAATTTAAATAATGATTTTTTAATAAACGTTTTTCGTCCATTTGTCCAGTGTAAAATAAAACCAAATGAGCTAACTCAAATGATTTCAGCTATGGAATATGCTGGCCGATTATTGCTGGACCATTAAGAGGGATGCTCCACAGGTGAAATATAGCAGAAAATTGTAATTTCTTATTTTCTAGGTGAGCTCGAAAGTCCGAATATTGTGTAGTTACGAATGTAGAAAATATTAAAGTGTTTAAAATTATAAATTCCTGTCTCTCGGAAACCTTGCGTGATGGAGAAAAACCGATATCATATTTGAATTCAGGAGATAAAATACTATCAGAATCACTCTTTTTTCTGAGACAAAAATTTTTTTTTTTTTTTGTTGTTGCTCAGTGTTATTAGGCGTAGCACGGCCGCCAGATATTACCTAGTCAAATACAGTGTGTTTATAAAGTCTCAGCACATTTTAAAGAAATCGCTTACATATCGTATTTTTGTTACAGCCATTCGAAATATACAAATATGTTCACCATTGAAGAGCGGATATAGATTGTTGCTGCGCGTTTAAGAGGTCAGTCGTACGAGGAAGTTAGAGACAGATTCCAAAGAAAACCATCACGGGAAACGTGTATCTTGATAAGTTGCAACTTTTCTTACAGCCACAGTTACAGCAATATGGTATCATTGATACAGTGGTGTTGCAACAAGATGGAGCACCACCACACTTTGCTCTGGCTATATGCGGGTATCTCAATGACAGGTTTCCCAAAAGGTGTATTGGAAGGGCATCTCCTCGTATCTGGGCACCTCGTTCGCCAGACCTCGCACCCCTGGACTTTTTTGCTTGGGGGTTCAGCAAGCAACAGGTGTACAGAACCAAGTTTCCTAATCTGCAAGTGCTGAAAGAACGCATAGTACTCCAAGCGAGTGAAATGATTACAGAGGGTATGTTGGTACATGTTTTCCGGGCGACGTTGCGTTGTTGGGAAAGATGTTGTGAGATTGATGGAGGTTATGTTGAACACTAACTTCATACTAGAAACTACCTTATAATTTTTGTTTTATTTGCGCTACGTTATCCACAAAATGTACTGGGACTTTATAATCACACTCTATAAAATATCAATTGCAAATAGGAAATATATCGAAAATTAGTTCTTAGTTTGGACGCTCAGTATTCTAGATGGCAGTTCAGCAATTATAAATGTACTGGTTTATTGAAAATAGCATTTCCATTCATAAAACTGAATTACGTTTTACGCATGACGTAAAATCATAATACTCACGAGAATTATTGAATTATTATTGAAACACTGCCATCAAGTATGCGAACATTTATATTGAAACTGCAGGAGGTCGGGTTATTGTACATGAAACTGCGGCACAAATTACTAACGGAAACTGTTAATGAATACAATGCAGTCATTCAAATGAAAACGTAATAAAATAAATGAATTACAATGCAATTGCTCATGCAGAAAAAGGGAGAGACTGCAGGATCAATGAATCAAGTAGCAGTTTTTTTTTTTAGTCTTTAAAGTGAACCGGTATGATCAACAGAAGACGGCGACTCTGAAGACGTCAAAGTGCGTAAGTCAACTAAATGAATAATTAAATGAAGAAAAATAATTAATTAATCAAAGTAAAGGGAAATAAAACGTGTTTAATATAGAGAGAGAATGAATGTCTGTTAGTGAGGGTGTATATGTAATTAACCAGGGATAAATTTAGTTGGTTTTCCTCTATGAAGTATAAGTTATTAGAGTAGCCTATATGATAAATAAGAATTTATTTGTTGGGAATGATAAGTACATGTGTTTTTTTTTCTTAAAAAAAAAATAATAATTAAAGATAGTGAGCTGCTTGATTGTATAGGAAAGTAGTACGGTATTGTAGTCTACATGTAAGAGTAGATTGAAAATTGAAAGCAGGTTAAAAAAAAAAATATGGAGGAAAACAGGGAACTTAGAATACATGCAAAAGCAGGTAATGGAGATGAGAATATTTCTAAGAGTGATCTAATGAATATGCTCAGTACAATTACTAAAGAAATACAAAATCTAAAGACAGAAATTTATACATTCAGAACGGAGATTAGAGGGGACTTGGAAAATTTTGGATCCAGGATGATTAAACAAATTTAGAGCAGAAACAGATGATATAATTAAATCATTAAGATCAGAGAAAATCGGGGAAGTACAAAACACCATTAAGGATGATATTACAGAAAAAGAGCCATTGAATGATACATGTACACCTGGAGCCCGCGAAAAAGAAGAAATGATCGTAACTGTAGAGGACGCGGTAAATAATCATTTTGATAAAGTACCGAAAGTCATTGAGAGACAACTGAATGATAATAACGCCCTAATAAATAAGGGAATGGAAAGGTTAATTAATGAAAAATTAGATTCCGGTGGACAAAGTAAAGAAATGAACCACGTAAGTGATTTTGTAGAAGGAAACAATGCTTCTTGTTCTGATAATATGTATGGTGAAAGTGAAGTAACTGAAGTGGCAGCGACTCCAAATATCGCTGGCAATTCGGTTGCGAAAAATGAAATTGAATTTGAATCAGAAAATGTAGAGGATGCTGAACACATTCTTAACCCCCAGAAGGCGTTAAAACCTAGCGAATTGAATGAAAATAGAGCGCACCGTAGGGTAATACAATTGCAATATATACAAAGAAGTAATTATAGGGTAATTAAGTCCCATGGTATGAAATTCAAAGTGGACAAGAAGGCAGAAGCCTTGTTCGAAAGAAAGTGCATTAACCAGAAAATGAGAAAGGAAGGAATGGGTGATAAGAAATACTCAAAGAAAGCTAAATACATGACCTATTCAAAGGGAAAATATAAAAGTCAGTGGAATCTGTAGAAAATTAAATCGCAAAGTAAATATAAGGTTGATAGGGAGAAAAGTCTTGACTGTAGGAGATAGGTACACCCCATTTAATCCAGGTGTGATTACTAAAAAAAAAAAAAAAAATGTGTAATGCAAGTATGGGTTGTGTGATATGTTTTGAGAATGTGTGTCAAATGATATCGTGTGATTCGGTGATTTCAGTGGGACGAATCAAACAAGTGCTAAATGAAAGAGAAATATAATAAAATAAAATAAATTTTTTGCATTTTTTCGAATTTTCGTGTGCATCGAAGTATCCTTCATATTAAATTTTAAATAATCTATTTCTATAAACAAACTCCAGAACCATTAAAAGCGATACAAATAAAGACTGTGAATATGGACACCACTACAATTACTGTAAAAAAAAAATGTTTGATTTATGAGTGTTATTTATATTAAATTTTGTTCTTCAGATGTGTAAGAAAAAAAAAGTAAGAATTTATGTCAATACTTTTTCTTTTATAGGTATATGATTAAGGTAAGTTGCCAATAGTTGCAGGTAAAATGAAATAAAGAATTTTAAAGTCGACTAGGATACACGTATCTTCTCCAAAATAAAAAAAAAAAAAATTACATGTGCAAGAGGTTCTATTTACTACGGTTAATGAGCAAAGTGGACACTGAATTAAAATAAAAATTTACGTGCAAATTGTTTATTTTATTTCAGAAGGCAATATGAACCGGTATAATTGGAGGGCTCTTTTGATTGTAAAAATAAAGTAATATGTTCTAGTAAACAAGTAATTCACGACAGCGGCGGTTTTTAGTTATTTGAGGGCGTCTGAAGTTAGAGAAATAACTTAAGTTTATTGCATGGTCATATGTTATGTATTTTGGAGGACAAGTTTTATTGCGGTCTTAGACGTTACGCAAATCCTCAAGGTTGATACGGTTAGGAGGGATGAAAGATAGGTTCATTGCTTTTAAGAAACTTCAAACTGAAAAAAAAAAAATAATGTAGCCTCCAAAAACATAGCAGGTAGCTAGAGAGAGTATTGACCTCGAATAGCTTGGAAATGAAATAGTCCTGTAAAAGGCCACGCCCTAAAATCTAGTAGGCCTATATCGACTTGCACATGTAGCCTATAGAGGTGTGTCAAAAGATTTATTTTATCCAATGAAAATTTTGTCAAAAGATTTATTTTATCCAATGAAAATTTTGTATAAAATTGGTAATGGCTAAACGGAAAAATTAATTCAAAATCCCCGACTTTCTTAAATATTTAATATAAAAATGTTATGTAAGTTTAAAAATCAAGTGAGTGGAGCGAGGTGCTCTCCCCGATAGTGAAAGCAAGAGAGGGCGATGTGCCTCTATGCCGAAGAACCGATAGTCAAAGTGCGTGGAGTGACGTGTTCCCATTAAGAGGAAGAGGGACATATATAATAAGATCCGCTAATAATGCATTATTAAACTGAGTACGTGGGTTTTGACCGTTTCCGTAGCCAATTTGTAAGGGCAAAGTGTCTATATCAATATTGAAAGAAAAGATAATTGAATAAAATTCTTTTGTCACGGTCACCTAAAATTAGTTTGATCACTATTTGCCTTAAATAGTTCCTTATCTATCACCGGTTTGAATCATAAGTTCAGCCCGATCCTGAAGATACTCTCACTAATTCCCGGTACAAAAGTGACACTTCCTTTCCGATTTGTAGAAAACAAAACCAAGAGTGAATTGATAGGATTTATACGAGTATAATCTATACATAAAAAGATAAAGACAAAACAGTTACGTGCCTTTTTCACCTCTATTTGTCAAACGATTTTTTTGTAGCTATTGACGAGCATTAGTGTATTACCATAAGTACGGGGCACGCTCGGAGCGTAGTGGTACAGAAAGGCGTTGCGCTACAAGTCGGAAGGTCGATAGTCGATGTCCCGTTGGGGTCAGGATTTTTAAACTGACCAAAACCTTCTGGCGGCACTATGGCCCTGGGGTCGACTCAGCCTCTAACGTAAATGAGTACCAGACGTTTGTTCTGGGGTAAAGGCGGCCGTCACGCAGGGCTGACAACCCGGCTGACATAAAGTGCCGATTGTCTAGAAAAAGTAGGAGCCTTAACCTCATACTACCCGAAGGGCCTCCCGAGGCCTGTAGTGGGATTACTTTTTACTTTACTTTAATGGCACGAGTGATTTACATGAAGTGAGGAGTGAATTTTCTAGAGAATTTGGAATTCTAGAGAATTTGGAAATCAAGAGTGGCATTTGTTAGGGCTATTTAACGATGTAATCTTTACGCCTGTAGGCCTTTCAGGACATCCGTCCCATCTTCAGCAGTTCATTCTTCGCTACAGCATCCAGTATGATGTTTGAAGCTGTTGGTCATCATACTGGATGCTCTAGCGAAGAATAAACTGCTGAAGATGGGACGGATGTACTGAAAGGCCTACAGGCATAAAGATTACATGGTTTAAGAGTTGAGGACGACGGATTTTACCTAAGAAAGTGTTTTAACTTATTTTATTTTATGACTCTCCAGCTCTACGGTTTTAACAATGAAATTTATTAGTTTTGACTATTTAACGAATAAAATTAAGCTGTTCACTCACAAATCATTATTTAAATATAATTATTTTAATATATTTATATATTAATGTAAACGCCGATGTTTGATAACAAATGAGAAACGATTGGTACGCTTCATTTGCTTCTTTTGTTCATCACTGCAACCAGATCATATTATTCATTTCCAAAGGATCGCAATATTGTAAGAATGCACTCTAGTGGAGAAAAAATGAATCACTTCAAACTGTATATTAATTCATTTCTGATGTCATATGATGTAAATATGACAATTATATTTTTCTGGAATGTTATTACCTAGGAAAAAATACATTTAAGAAAGTGCAAACAGTGGTTTCTTTCTTTGGTGGTATAATCAATTGCTATAAATGTTTTTATATTAGCTCCCGCATGTGCTATGTGTTGACATTCATGCACTATATATACAATCTGGTAGCCGTATTTCTTGGAGAGTCAGTCACTGCAAAATAATGCCATGAAAAATTCAGAATTTTAAAAAGGAGGTGCTTTCTTTATTATGATAAAGTTTAGTTAGTAAATTCTAGGCGAAACACGACTGTGATTGATTGTAAATAAAAAATCATTGAAACGTGATTGAAATTGACTCCCATTTGGGGCATGAGTTAAATAATAGTCATAAGTAATGCCACGAGTGATTTCCAATTTATATAGAAGATTTGGAAATCAAGAGTGGCATTTGTTAGGACTATTTAACGAATACAATTAAGCTGTTTACTCACAAATCATTATTTAAATACAGTTATTTTAAAATATTTATATATTTAATATAAACGGCGATGTTTGAAAGGAAATGAGAAATGTTTGGTTATGTTTCATTTGTTCATCACAGAAATTCGATCATACTATTTACTGCTAAATATGATCACAATATTGTAAGAATGCACCCTAGTGGAGAAAAAGTGAAAATCAAACTATATATTATAACCAACATTATAGGTCATTAATCCATTTTTTCGGAAACAACTCAGTAAAATCAGTATTTGAACACACAATTATTGAGCATACGATTATCAAATGTGTAGATAGAAGGAATCTGTTCATTATTTGCCATTCATCCATAGTAATTCTGCCCGAGGGCAGGTCCTTCACTGCAATCATAGCATTTTCATGCTATGCTTGCAGCTTTACTAGGGGATTATAGGTGTGGTAGCTTCCCGTTGCTTTATAATATAATATAATATGAGGTGAGTCATATCCACACCGGTGAAGGATGATAATGATAAGGATGATGATGGTGATGATGGCCATATGATTTCGGGGACCGTTTGGGCCTTAAAGTTTTCCTGACATTTGTCTTACAGGTGAGGAAAAACCCCGAAAAAACCCCTCACCCAAAAAAAAACTGCCCCGACCGGGGATCGAACCCGGGCCCGCTGCATCGAGACTTCAGCGGTGGACTTATTTGCTATATTTAAAGTATTTGTTAAAGAGTCAGTCACTGCAAAATAATGCTCTGACCTGTTCAAAATATTAAAAAGGAGGAGTTTTCTTTATTCTCATAATCGAAATTCGATAATTATTGAGGTGATTCGTTATAAAACTAAATTCATTGCAACGTGATTGGTCATTGACTCACATTTGAGGCATGAATTAAATAGTCATGTATATGTTGCTACATCCCGTGATTCCATAGTGTAAAGCGCTTCGCGTTTGTTGGCGCTTGCGCATGGTGTATGATTGGAACTTAGAAAAATGTTTCGCGTCACATGTTAAGAATATAAAATAAAATAAGTTAAAATGTGCCTTCATAGGTAAAATCCGTCGTCCTCAACTTATAAAACGTATACTCTTTATGCCTGTAGGCCTTTCAGGACATCCGTCCCATCTTCAGCAGTTCATTCTCTCTACAGCATCCAGTATGGTGTTTGATGCTGCTGGTCCTAATGTGGCTACGTCGTGACAATGAATTTCATTAGTATTGACATGTAAAGAATCCTCAAAAATCCATCCACCAGGACCAGGTCCCCGGGAACTAGAGTCAAAGAACATAGCCACTAGCCCACTGTGGGCTGTTATGTGAACTATAGTCCATGAGGGATAAAGTGTCTAGAATATTTTAGAAAGAGAAAGAGAGTAGTCACCATCTTCTTTCACACTCATACACATATCTCTTCACAGTGACAGCGGTAGGGCAGACCCTACCTGTAGTGAACATAGATCAGTGGTGGCATTCCCTTCTTCTAAAGATTCTTCCTGCCAAGTTTCTATGTCTTCATTTTCATCATCGTCGGTATCGTCTAAATTTATTTCAAACCGATCACTAATTTCGTCCATTAAATCGTCTGCCTGCCAATATGACTCTTCAATCTTTTCAGTGTGTTCACACGCTCTGCAGTCACTTTTAACAGAGCACTCTGAACCAGTCGCCACTGACAAAAATTACCTGACACAAAAGTGACTGGACGGAAGTGGGGGGGGGTGGAGTTTTCTAGCATTCCTAAGTAATTTTACAAGGGTAGCTCATTGTGTTTTTCGAAGGGTGGAAGAACAGTTCTCTAGACAAGGATAGCAGAAATCATGCCAACTTAGTCCTTTTACACTATAATTACGGAGTTGATATGCAAATTAATGTTTCCAATACTAGACTTCTGTCAGCTGTAAATAACATTATAATGTTTAGATGATGGTTATTAATATAATTCGACTCATGTTTTCCGCATGTTTCATAACTTATCAGGAATTGAATACCTGAAATCACTGCACGGTCCGCGTATCTAAGGAATGTTTAGTTTTATTGCTGGGAGCTCATTTTCACTGTTACATAATGCAGGAAGCAATATTCATGTAACTGCTCTAGCCATTTAAGTCAACACCTTCACTAGGAGTCATGGAAAGTGAACTTGTTGCGATGTAACAATAGTTTTTGTATTTTATTTCTAATCTGATTAAGTGGTAGACATGCCTTAAGGCCTCAACTCTGCCAGGTTAAATAAAGAAATTATTATTATTGTTATTATTATTATTATTATTATTATTATTATTATTATTATTATTATCCCTCCATGGTATCTTTACCTTGTCGTGGTGGAGTGGCTTGCGTGCTTAAATGATCCTGAGAGCTATGTCGGCGGTAGCATTGCTGCCGATAGGGTTACCCATGCCGGACTGGTCGAAGGTGATAAGCCAGACAAAAAAAGTACCTTGGGCGAAAGATTGACGATCTTTCACCGTAAAAATACAACAGTCAAGAAATGCGGACATGGGTTCATCTGGGGTAAAATTTTCCGGAGGTCAAATAGTCCCCCATTCGGTTCTCGGGCGGGGACTTCCTAGGAACATGGAATGTTAGGACTTTATACAATAGCGGGACACTAGAGATATTAACGCGGGAACTAGATAAATCGCCTTTGGATATAGTCGCTTTACAGGAAGTTAGGTGGCCAGGAGTAGGTAGTCAGGAATCAGGAAGCTTTGCATTATACTATGGGGGTGCAGAAAGACCTGCATTTGGAACGGGTTTTTTAGTCAGAAGGAGGATACTATCCGCTATCCGAGATATTAAGTTTGTTAGTGATAGGATATCATACATACGACCAAGAATGAGGTGGGAGAACAACATTAACTATGATTTGAGGGAAGTATATTATACAGGGAATGATTGGAAAGCATTGGCTCAGGATAGGGATGTATGGAGAGCTTATGTCCGCGCGGCCATGAACCTACGGGTTCGATAGTGCCAGTGAGTAAGTAAGTAAGTTATTATTATTATTATTATTATTATTATTATTATTATTATTATTATTATTATTATTATTATTGTATGGAACAACAGTTACAATATTCAGAGTGTTTCGGAATAAGTGCTACAGACTTCTAGGGGTTGTAGAGAGGACTTAGTAGATGAAGTTTTGATAAGGAACACATGTCCAGAAACGTACAATTTCAATGTAAAATAGGTTGGGGATCGATACACAATGAGCTCAGATCGTGTAGCCTCTTTTTCATTGTAAGTATTACAGCCTTCTAGGGGTTGTACTATAAATGTGTTTCTACGTGGTGTCCCTGTTGTTCGTTGCACATACGGTGTTAGGATTTACTAGACGTAATGAGGCCTGCGCTTTTTTCCCCTAGAAATGTCCCGAATATGGGATCAGCTCAATGCTAGGGCCTCCTCCGAGACAAACAACATTAAGACGGAACAAATCATTCACATGCACACAGTCAAAATAAACCATCTTTAATATCCACGTATTTGATCCGAGGCTTGATCCTTGGGACTGCGAGCAATGTATAAGATACTCCTTGAAGTGGGTTGCTAGCCCGTTTTCATGGCGGATTTATTATTCGGAGTTTCCTCAATAGGGCCGATTGCCTTCACCCAGCTCCAGAGCTCAGCCTGCCCCGTTCTACTATGGTGTTGTCTCTCCTAGATGGGTTGTCTTGCAGGACTAACGAACCCCATCCGCCCTTTTGTCAATCTACGAGGCAGTAGATGTTAGGGATGCAACATCGTTCATAAAAACATCGATGGTAGAACATCGATGTTTTGAAAAGTCAAATATCCATGTCGAAAATATCGATGTTTATGAACGATATATCGTTGTTTTCCGATGTTTTGTAAAAAAAAAAGAATAAAAACCCAAAATAATGTTGAAAATGTTTATTAATTATTTATTCCGCAAAATAGAATTTAAAACAACAATTTTGACAAACCGGTTTCTTTATTGAGTAATCGTAGACCCAGCCTCTGGAAACAGCCGCTCACTGAACACCGACGTTGCTACGATAGGCAAATATATCATCGCCAGTTTATACAGCCCAGGAAATAAAACTTTCATGTCATCCTACATTTCTAAAGCATCTACTTTTATAGGAGTTACAGCAGACGACATAAACATGTGAAAATCTGATTCTTCTTTTGTTTTATTTTTTATATCGTTGTGCGGTAATTGTTTGTGACTATTTAACTCATGCCACAAATACTAGTCAATGACCAATCACGTTTCAATGAATGTTGTTTTACAACCAATGACAGTCGTATTTCACCTCGCTCTTTATCGATTTCTCTTTATCAGCTCCTGCTTTTGTGATAAAGAAAGCTCCTCCTTTATAATGTTATGAACAGGTCAAAGCATTATTTTTCTCCAAGAAATACATTGAATATAGCAAATAATGAAAAGATTCCTTGATTTTACTGAGTTGTTTACTAAAAAAATAAATGAATAACCAGTAATGTTGATTATGATATATAGTTTGATGTGTTTCATTATTTCTCCACTTGGGTGCACTCTTACAATATTGCGATCTTATTTGGCAATAAATAATATGATCAAGCAGCAGTGAAAAAACATAACCTCACATTTCTGATTTGTTTTCAAACATCGCCGTTTACATTAAATATATAAATATTTTAAAATAACTATAGTTGAACAATGATTTGTGGGTAAACAGTTTAATTTTATTCGTTAAATAGTCCTAACAAATTCCAATCTTGATTTCCAAATTCTCTAGATAAATTGGAAATCACTCGTGGCATTACTTAGGCCTATGATAACTCCATATGTGACGATCGGATTCATCCCTTTCAGAATCATCAGAAGACTCAGTAAATTGCTGCTTGCTTACTTGTTAAGTAATTTTTAGTAGCCTATAAGTGACAACTTTACCCTTAGCAATCGCATCTTTGAAATAATATACGTCGGTAGGCATGACAAAGTATCGTTCATAAACATCGATGTATCGTCAATGTTAGGGGTTTTAACATTGATGTTTTACATCGATGATTTAAAAACATCGATGTATCGTTTGCATCCGTAGTAGATATAGAGTCGCCTCTTCCGTCAGGTACACGTACCGAAGGACTCCTTCTCCACTCTATCTGCCTTTGAGATCTTCACCGTAACCTTGGCAAGGGACCCTTACAAAGTACTATTAGCTGGGCAAGGTGAACCAAGGTTTTTTTACGAGGTGTTACTCCTCCTCCTATCTTTTTTGAATCTGACTTGGGACAGGCAATACGTCTTCCATCGAGGAGGAAAGATGAAAATCCTACAAATTATGATTAAGAAGAAGAAGAAGAATGTTATGAATCATGGGGTCTCACAGTAAATTTACAAAAACAAAAAACAGAATATCTCGCAATAAATGGCAATGAAAAAGAAAATTTAATATTGGAAGAAGGAATCCAAATAAAGCAAGTGAAACAAACTAAATATTTGGGAATGATTATGGATAACATTGAAGGTATAGGTAAAGAGAACATAAAACATAGAATTGAATTGAGAGCAAAATAATATCATCGTTAAATTCCATATGGTGGGATAAGCATATTTGGAAAGACACAAAAAAATATATTGGTAAAACATTGGTAGAATCTGTTGCAATGTATGGAAGTGAGGTATGGACAATCAATAAGTACTACAAGAATAGACTAATAGCTCTAGAAATGGATTATTTACGCACAAGTGCCAGAAAGTCTAAACTAGAACATGCCACAAACAAGGAAATTAGAAACATAATGGAAGCAGGAGGAAAGCATAATTGAAAGAATTGAGGAGAAGGAATTAAAGTGGCTAGAACATATTTTAAGAATGGAATATGAGCGATGACAGAAGCAACTATATGAATGGCATCCGAACAGAAAGAAGAAAAGAGGGAGACCAAAGTTAACATGGAAGGAAAACATGAAGACAGTAATGCAAGCTAGAGGGCTAAGCATCGAAGATGCCCAAGATTGTAGGCTTTGGAGGTTTGGCACGGGAAGACGGCAGCAGCTGTAAAAACCCCCGATGATAGATAGATAGAAGAAGAAGAAGAAATAATAAAAAGTGCACAAAATGTAAATGTGAAGAACAAGCAGAATGTGAAGTGAGGTGGACAGGACAGTAGCAGCAAGTACTTGATCTGAGCAACTTTCTATTTATTACGCAGGTGGAGTAGAACTGGAATGCCTTATGTAACTTTGCCTGGCGCTAACCTTGAGCTCTGTCGCTTAAACACATTTTTCCAAACAACTTCATCTTCATAATAATAGAGACAACATAACAAGTGTACCAAATCATAAAAAAAAATAACTTTTAAAAAATCAGCAGTAACGCGAAAACATTTTGTATTTATTTTCTAAAGAATATTAAATTGCGTATTGAGTTGGATCGAACTCATTTCGGGAAATCTTTACTTCAAATCCCGATTAATATTTCTGAAATACATTGAGGTTATGTAATAAATATTTTTTAAAATATTAAAATAATTACCTGATATAGGCTATCAGTCATCCTCAATTAAAATCATTTTTTGTTTAATAAACTTCGTCAATTAGTTAAAAACATGCAGGCCTTTAAGAAACATGTCCCATCTTCTGAAATGTTTATATAATTTTAACCAAATGAAACGCAGAAGATGGAACATGTTTCTGAAAGGCCTACATAATTTTAACTACTCGAAGTTTTTAAACAAAAATTTAATTAGTTGAGGATGACTGTTATATCAGGTACTTATTTAATATCTTACCATTTTAGCACACACACACACACACGCATATATATAACTCACTGGTACTCTCAAACCCGTAGGTTCATGGCGCGCGGACATAAGCTCTCCATACACACCTATCCTGAGCCAATGTTTTCCAATCATTCCCTGTATAATCTACTTCCCTCAAATCATAGTTAATGTTATTCTCCCACTTCATTCTTGCTCTACCAACTGGGCGTTTTCCCTCTGGTGTTCCTTTAAAAAGCTTCGATGCAAGTCTTTCATTCCCCATTCGTGCCACGAGTAATGCCCATCGCAGTCTACGAGACATAACTGTTATTATATTTGGCTTCCTATGTAAGTCTATGTAGTTCACTGTCATGTAGTATTCTCCATTCACCTGTCTGTAAATCTCTCTTTGGTCCAAAAAAAAATCCTAAGAACTTTATTCTCAAATACTCGTAATTTCATTTCCTCCCTTAAAGTAAGAGTCCATGTTTCGCACCCATATAATATAACCGGTAGAATAATAGTTTTATGTATTTTCAGTTTAACGTTTTTTGAAAGGAGTTGGGACATCAAGAGTCTCTGCAATGCATAATAGCACGCATTTCCAGAATTGAGCCTATGTTTAATTTCTTTTTGCATCTCATTCCTATTTGTGATTATTGTTCCTAGGTATTTGAATTCAGCCACTTCCTCAAAATTTCCCTCATTTGTCATTAGCTGTCCATTTCCATTACATATATTAAAATTTGATAAGGGTTATTATAATTTGAAACGGGCATCAAATTACAATCAATATATTTCAACAAATTTATTATCTACAGCAGAGACAATAGCCTAATTTTTGGATAATATGATGTGATTACTCACTTATCAAAGCAAAATAAAAAATAAATTGCATAGTTAATTCAAATTCTGCATTATAAAGATAAATATAACAGAGGGGCCCTTTAAAAATATTAATAATTTTAACTACTGCAATAAGGGTTAAAAATAGATAAGATGCTAGTATATCCTACACAAAATATAACTTTCGTTACAATGGAATTACCAATAAAGTCTATAATTTCGAACTTTTTAAGGGGATCCGAAATGCCATATTGACTGAAACAGTGGCAAAACAAGGGGAAAGTACTATGCATTTCAAAGGGCTCTGAAGAATTCAAAGGGCCATTACAACAAGTTATTGGTTATACGTACAAAGGGCAGTGGAGACCATCATTCAACTTTCAGAAGATGAAAAACTTTTCCCTCAAGTGTTGAACAAAGCTCTGTAATGAATTGTAACGTCAAGGAGATTCAATATCGCCTTGTAAACATTAGATGGGGGACCTTGACGATTGTGTGGGCAACGATATGTGGAAACGTAGGTGACTAGATGCCGTAAAATAAACAGGACGTAACAAGTAATGAAAATGTTCGATAGCATTCGTGCGAGAAATTATCACTTACCATGTTTTGTTCTATCTATATTGTGCTTAAATTATAATAATTGTATTTCTTTGTATATACACACTTTCTCGAACGTAAATACATTTCTCAACCACAAGTTATGTCGCAAACAAAACAAAATTATTCATAACTTCAGAATATATATATATATATATATATATAATACACTTTCTGAAGTTTTAGTCGATGTACTGTGCAATGTGTTTATTCCACATATTTAATATGTAAAATTAACGTCTGTTTGTTTGTTTTTTCGTACTTTATGCGCGACCATACCGTTGATTTGATTGTAATGGGACTTTTTTTTGCAAAATGTTCAGGAGATTCCCAGAATGAACAGAAGCTATAAGAGAGTTGTGATACTCAACTCCTACATCCTTAAAAATCGCCCTTTGTATTGGAAAACGTGAAAAAAGTAGCTCTTTGGACAATTAAATGGCTTACTAAACAATAACAAATACACAAAATTAATGTACACAGAATTGAATATATCATAAAAGCTCTACAAAAACGTCCGCGACAGCGTATCTTTATTTCTTACGGATAACTCACAATAACCATTTTTGTCTTTCATTGATGCCAAGAAGGTCGAGACAAGTACGTCGATTCCTGTGCAAGCATAGCAGCACATGGCGGGTATTCTTTTACGGATAACTCACAATAACGAATTTTGTCTTTTAGCTCATTTATGTCAAGAAGATCGGAATAAGTAGATTCCCGGACAATGCCGAGTAATCAGCACAGGGAATCTTAAAATAATTACGATATACATTTATAATTATTTTTCATTTTACTTATTCAACTAATCATAAGAAGTACATTAGTTTTTGTCTTTCAGCTCATTTATGCCAAGAAGATCGGGATGAGTAGATTCCTGGACAATACCAGGTTAACATAACGGGGTATCTAAAAATAATTGCGATATAAATGTTTCCATCTCATTTATTTAATTAAACATAAAACTCATTAATTTTCGTACATCAGCTCATTTATGTCAAGATGATCGGGATATGTAGATTCTTGGGCAACGCCGGGTAATCAGCACGGTGTATCTAAAAAATATAAATGTATAATTATTTTTCCTTTTACTTATTCAACTAAACATAAAAGCACATTAATTTTTATTTATTTAGGCGTAGCAGCGCACGCCGGGTATTAGCTAGTTTGTATATAAAAATGAGTGCCTAAGAGTCGGTCGGTCTGTCTGTCTGTCTGTCCTTTATGGACTCAAAAGACTGCTTGACTGATTTGAATGGGGTTTCTACCATCATTTAGAGAATTTTTCTGGGAGAATTAACATATATAAATATTACCATAGAAAAATCCAAGGAGCAAGTCCTCCGGGAGGGATTTAAGCCGTGGGTCCCGAGCCTGAAGATTTTCAGCCTCGTAAAAGATCCTTAAGCCTGAATAAAGAGGCTTCTAAGGAAAATTTACCGATCTCAAACATCCTAGTAATACCTTAGCTTCCTGCTAGATGTCTCACTGAGTCGGTGTGTTGGCCGCATCTCAGCCATGACATGTTTAGGCAAATAAGGTATCTAAAATGAACTTGGTTTATAAACTCCTGACAAAATGGCTAGCATGGCTAAGCAATGGGTTACGCCACTAATAACTCATACATACTATAGATCCGGAGCTAAAAATAAAAATGTACTGGTGCACTAAAAAAATAAGTTTTTGGACTCTTCAATGGCTTACACTGCCTAATCCATAACAAACATCAAATTATCGTATACAGAATTGATTATCTAAAAAGATACAAAAAAAGGTGTGCAGCAACGTGCCTTTCTTGTACGGATAATTCACAATAACCATTTTTGTCTTTCAGCTCATTGATGCCAAGAAGATTGAGACAAGTAGATTCCCGAGCAACGCCACGTAATCAGCACGGAGTATCTATAAATAATTACCGTATACATATATAATTAGTTTTATTTTTTTACTTCTTCTTTCTTTCCAGGATTAGGACAATGCGACCTGTTCCGGTCTCAAGTTCATCGTTTCCTTGGTCGTCCCATCTTTTTTGCATCCGGTCTGTAGGTGTTAATCGTTTTGGGTAATCGTGTATTTTCCATTCTGTCTAAATGTCATTGCATCGGTATTTGTGCTCTTCTAGTGTATCGAGTATTGAAAATATATCTAGTTCATTTCTTATTGACTCATTATGTAATTTATCCATGCATGTACAACCTTTTATGGATCTTAAAAATTTCATTTCAGTGACTTGAATGTGGGAGATATATATTTTTAGTAAGTACCCAAGATTCACTATTATTCTACCAGTTATATTACATGGATGTGAAACATGGACTCTTACTTTAAGGGAGGAAAGAAGATTACAAGTATTTGAGAATAAAGTACTTAGGAAAATTTTTGGACCAAAGAGAGATGAACAGACAGGTGAATGGAGAAGACTACATAACAATGACTACATGGTCTTTATAGGAAGCCAGATATAATAAGAACAGTTAAGTCTCATAGACTGCGTTGGGTAGGACATGTTGCACGTATGGGGAATGAAAGACTTGCATGGAAGCTTCTTGTAGGAAAGCCAGAGGGAAAACGCCCAGTTGGTAGACCAAGAATGAGGTGGGAGAATAACATTAACTATGATTTGAGGGAAGTATATTATACAGGAATGATTCGAAAACATTAGCTCAGGATAGGGATGTATGGAGTGCTTATGTCCGCGCGGCCATGAACCTACGGGTTCGATAGTGCCAGTGAGTAAGTAAGTAAGTACTCAAGATTCAGATCCATATAAAAGAACAGGAACAGCCATAATTTTATAAAACCTGAGCTGAACTTCTCTTCTAGTCTCTCAGAAGGATCTTCTTATGGTGCCGCACATCTATTGATATCGGTTTAATTTATTATGTATGGAAAGCAACGGGAAGCTACCACACCTACAATTTCCTAGAAAAGCTGCAAGCATAGCATGCAAATGCTATGATTGTAATGAAGGACCTGCCTTCGGACAGAATTACTATGGATGGATCCCAATCATAGCTATATGTTATATCTGAACCAAGATAGTTAAAGTGTGCTATCTGTTCTATTATTTCATTATCGATTACTATTTTTGCTCTGACTGGCAGTTTGACCTGTAAAGCCATAATTTTAGTTTTTGAAGTTTAGACTTTAAGATTATAATAGAGTCCTAATTGATTCAACGTGTAAATGACTCTTTGTAACTCATCCTCCGACTTCTGAATAATTAAGAGAACGCCTGCATTCATTAAAATATTCATACAAATTTCCTTATTAATTTGTATTCCTATTGGACTATACTTACTTACTCACTGGCACTATCGAACCCGTAGGTTCATGGCCGCGCGGACATAAGCTCTCCATACATCACTATCCTGAGCTAATGCCTTCCAATCATTCCCTGCATAATCAACTTCCCTCAAATCATAGTTAATGTTATTCTCCCACCTCATTCTTGGTCTACCAACTGGGCGTTTTTCCTCTGGCTTTCCTAGAAGAAGCTTCCATGCAAGTCTTTCATTCCCCATACGTGCAACATGTCCTACCCAACGCAGTCTATGAGACTTAACTGTTCTTATTATATCTGGCTTCCTATAAAGACCATGTAGTCATTGTTATGTAGTCTTCTCCATTCACCTGTCTGTTCATCTCTCTTTGGTCCAAAAATTTTCGTAAGTACTTTATTCTCAAATACTTGTAATCTCCTTTCTTCCCTTAAAGTAAGAGTCCATGTTTCGCACCTATATAATATATTTTTTACATTTTCGTAATGACCTCGTCAAAATATATATTAAACAATCAATGTAGGTGATAATGTACTCCCTTGTCAAACTCCTTGGCCTTTTTTAAACTTATTTAACTAAACATAAAAACACATTAATTTATTTAGGATTAGCAGCGCATGCCGGGTATTTGCTAGTTATATATAATCTTATGCAGAGTTGATGGTGGTTTGTTACCTGACTTTCCATCATGCGGGCTCCTGACAGGAAGAGTGTCGACTTTTATCAGAGGTCTCATATCATAGACGAAGTTCTTGTACGTTCCATAAATCGAAGTCTTTACTTCCCATAGTTATAACTCTTACAGCCTAAGTAACACTGCTCAACAAGATTTTTGTCTCACGAGTACCAATAGTTGTACTTAATGCAGTTTTTTTATCGTGTTTTCAAATATGTATTCGAAATTTCTCCATCACCCACAGTTTTATTTCAATTTAAATTAATGCATTTAATAATATTTTTTAGTAAACTTTTTCGTCCATTGTAAAATAAAACCAAATGAGCTAACGCAGGATATTTCAGCTATGGAAAAAAATATATCAAGGTAAATGGAATCCTAATATGCTGGCCGATTATTGTTGGACCATCAAGAGGGATGCTCCACAGGCGAAATATAGCAGAAAATCGTCATTTCTTACTTTCTAGGTGAGTCCGAATGTTCGAATATTGTATAGTTATAAATGTAGAAAATATTAAAGTGTTTGAAATTATAAATGCCTATCTCTCGGAAACCTTGCGTGATGGAGAAAACCCGATATCATATTTAAATTCAGGAGAAAAAATACTATCAGAATCACTAATTTTTCTTTCTGAGGCAGAAAAAAGTTTCTTTTTTTGTCGCTCAGTGTAATTCACACGACCATGGCTAGGTTTGAACTCGAGAACGAAATGTACACTTGGAACAGCAGTTATTATCTAGAGAAGTCGCAATATGGCCACTGTACTTGCAGTTATTATAGACTATTTATCTCACAGACCGATAATTTTGCCACTTCCTGATTGATAAAATTGCCTCTTCCTGTTCGTAATGAGAGATATCTCAGCAAATTAACTTCTTTGACAAGGATATCGATTCAACAATGTACGATAGATATGGTAAGCAGTAAATGCCAAAAGAAAACAACTTCAAAAATTATATAAAAAAAAGTAAGTTTTGTTTCTCTAAAAAAAGTATTAAATGTTGTATAATGAATCTGCATTATTGCAGACCGCTGTGGTCTCGAGGTAGCGTGCTGTCTTGTCATGCAGCGGGCCCGGATTCGATCCCCGGTCGGGGCAGTTTTTCTGGGTGAGGTTTTTATCGGGGTTTTTCCTCACCTGTAAGACAAATGCCAGGAAAACTTTAAGGCCCAAACGGTCCCCGAAATCATATGGCCATCATCATCATAATCATCCTTATCATTATCATCATCACCATCATCCTTCACCGGTGTGGAAAGCAACGGGAAGCTACCACACCTACACAATTCCCTAGTAAAGCTGCAAGCATAGCATGAAAATGCTATGATTGCAGTGAAGGACCTGCCTTCGGGCAGAATTACTATGGATGGATTATTGTTAATAGTTATTTCTCATACAATCATCTGTCATTGATTTTTCCCAAGCCCAAAGAGATTTAACAGTAAATATATGCTATTTATATTTATACAGCCGGCTTAGAAATCGCCCCAAAGTAAGATCGGTATACATAACCTCACATTTAGTAAATATTAAACATTATATTCTGATGTATTATTCGCTAAATAGTCACTCCAAGTCCAACGCGAGGTTCTTTTTCATTAGACAAAATCACTCATGACTTTGCGGTCGTGATTTTTTCTGAAAAACACAATCTCTTGTTATATTACTGTTGATAACATATGCAAGTAAATATAATTAGAAGGGGAAAAAAATGAATAAATGTTTAAATTTGGGAACTAAAGTTATTCTGGAAGAACTCTATTCAAAGTCCGCATTCCTAATTCCCCAGTCACCACATAATCACAAAATGAAGATGCGTGGGCATCCCTTTTCCTTTTATGTTATGATTAATGTGGTAAATGCATTTATTTGTGTGTAAGAGCTCAGGAAATGCCAGGTAGATGCTGAACTCTCTTTGTAACACGTGGGAATCCATGTCCTTTGCTTTTATGGATGGACGTTGATGAAGATGGATTGTGCTTACATCCGAGAAGTTTCCGATTTCCTTAAACAGAATGTCTCGTTTAACCCATTTATAAATTGCTTTAGATATCACGTGTAAATCCAGTAGGTACGGATAAAATAACGTATAGTTAACTCACTGGCACTATCGAAACCGTATGTTCATTGCGGACATAAGCCGTAGACTGCGATGGGCAGGACATGTTGCGCGTATGGGGAATGAAAGACGTGCATGGAAACTTCTTGTAGGAAAGCCAGAAGGAAAACGCCCAGTTGGTAGACCAAGAATGAGGTGGGAGAACAACATTAACTATGATTTGAGGGAAGTAGATTATAAAGGGAATGATTGGAAAGCATTGGCTCAGGATAGGGATGTATGGAGAGCTTATGTCCGTGCGGCCATGAACCTACGGGTTCGATAGTGCCAGTGAGTAAGTAAGTAAGTAAGTAAGTAAGTAAGTAAGTAAGTAAGTAAGTAAGTAAGTAAGTAATTGTAAACGTATTAAGTACGATTTATTTTTGTAAGCCCATGTTTTCCCTTTACAGAGATTTAGGCGCTCTCCCCCTACAGGGAAGAAATTGAACCATACTAATTTACTTACACTAGTTGTCGTATAGATGTCATTTTGAGTGGTCCGTGGTCAGCGCACCGCCTCATACTGACATCTAGGAAACCAAGGTAGTACTAGGACAGGAAAATTCGGTAAATTTTGCTTAGAGGCCTTTTCATTCAGGCTTAAGGATTTTTAACGAGCCTGAAAATCTTCAGACTCGGAGCCCACGGCTTAAAGTCCCTCCCGGAGGACTTGCTCCTTGGATTTTTTCCGTTCTAAAAAAATCCATCGACCCCGGCCGGGTTTGAACTCGCGATCGTCGGGACCAGAGGCAAGGAGCATAACCACTAGTCCACCGCGGCCGAGTGTACGATTTATAAAAATCTAAATTTAATGACAAAAAGAAATAAATAATGAAACATTTTATGTTTTTAGAGACAAGAAGTAGACTGATTGAATTGTGTGGGAAATTGTGTCTGGCTGTGGGAACAAGTTAAGTTAACTTAGGAATTCTTCGACAATCGTTGTCGGCATAAAAAAAATGAACATCTCAGGTTGTTCAGACATTCTAAGTGAGTATCATGAATATAGAATCTTTGTCGCGACGTGTCACGACCCGGAATTTTCTCACGCCTTTCCCCGTCTGTGTCAGCGATACAATCCCCATTATTCATAACAGAATGACAGCGTGTCTCTTCATCTGACAGTCCTGTGATAGATTCTTTGCCATGCCAATTACTGCTGACAATAATTTAATAAGTGACTACTATCTATTTATGCAGTTGCAGTAGCGCTAGAGGCAACACACACTATATATAACCCCTATTAGATTCCCGCAGATGTTGTCAAACTTCTGTTATTTAACGTAACTTTCTCCTAATTTATGTAAAAAATTCATTGTACGTATGTACAGTGTGTGTGTGTATATATATATATATATATATATATATATATATATATATATATATATATATGTCACTGCTATAAGGTAAAAATATTCTCTTTAATTTGCTTACTTGATATAGTCAGCTGCTAGATGGCGGTGAAGACCGAGTTCTCGCGACATCTAGTAATAATGGAGAGTATAATACATATATAAGAAGAATAAGTGTTTGAATTGGATTCGCCTGGTAGTGTAATGGATATCACACTGAGGTACAGACTCAGAGATCCGGGTTCGAATCCCGTCCAGGCATTTATTTTTCTTATCGTTCCATATATATATATATATTATATATATATATAAAAGAAAAATAAATATTTGTACGAGGATTCTTGGATAGTGTGACTGGCAGCGCACTGAATTATCAATTAAGAAGTCCGGGTTCAAATCCCTGTCCAAGCATTTTTTCTCATATATATATGTCCACCGTTGTGGTCTCGAGGTAGCGTGCTACCTTGTCACGCAGCGGGCCCGGGTTCGATCCCCGGTCGGGGCAGTTTTTCTGGGTGAGGTTTTTATCGGGGTTTTTCCTCACCTGTAAGACAAATGCCAGGAAAACTTTAAGGCCCAAACGGTCCCCGAAATCATATGGCCACCATTATCATAATCATTATCATCATTATCATCTTCATCCTTCACCGGTGTGGAATGCAACGGGAAGCTACCACACCTACAATTCCCTAGTAAAGCTGCAAAGCATGGCATGAAAATGCTATGATTGCAGTGAAAGATCTGCCCTGGGGCAGAATTACTATGGATGGATGGATATACATATATATATATATGCCTATATGACATGAAAAGAAAAATAGATGCTTGGACGGGTTTTGAACCCGGACCTCTGAATTAATATATATATATATATATATATTATATATATATATATATAAACACATGAAAAGAAGAAAATAAATGCTTGGACGACGATTTGAACTCAGGACCTCTGAATTAATACTTCATCGCGCTGTCACGCTATCCAAGCAATCTTCTCACAAACATATTTTTCCTTTATATAATATATATATATATTTATTTATTTATTTATTTATTTATTTATTCTCTATTACGAGAGGTAGCGGGAACTTGGTCTCACTGCCCTCTAATTTAAAAACCATTCTAAAATATAATTCATAATTAAAATAAATTATGATAAAAATATATAATAATATAAAGTGAAAGTACAATACATTCTAATCTTAAGAGCTACTTTAACTAGTAAGCAAACTAAAGATAATTCTTAGATTATAGCAGTGAATCTTCTTTATTTCCATATTATAATTAACTTTTTGACATTAAGCAATGCAAGCCTATTATGACATGAAAATAAAAATATATGCTTGGGCGCGGATTTGAACTCAGGACCTCTGAATTGATACTTCAGTGCGCTGCCATATATATATACATATATATGGAATGATAAGAAAAATAAATGCCTGGACGGGATTCGAACCCGGATATCTGAGTCTGTACCTCAGCGTGATATTCATTACACTACCAGGCGAATCCAATTCAAACACTTATTTTTCTTATATATGTATTATACTCTCCATTATTACT
Source organism: Diploptera punctata (assembly GCA_030220185.1). NCBI lineage: Eukaryota > Metazoa > Arthropoda > Insecta > Blattodea > Blaberidae > Diploptera > Diploptera punctata. The sequence continues at coordinate 25,529 of JASPKZ010004219.1, read as the reverse complement.
AGATGTCGCGAGAACTCGGTCTTCACCACCATCTAGTAGCTGACTATAACAAGTAAGCAAATTAAAGAGAATATTTTTACCTTATAGCAGTGACACTTTTATATATATGTACTAGATAATACCCGGCGTTCTCTGCTACGCCTACATAAATAAAAATTCAAGTGCATTTATGTTTAGTTGAAAAAGTGAATATAAAAATAATTATAAATGTATATATTTAGATATCCCCTGGCGTTGCCCGAAGTTCTACTTATCCCGATCTTCTTGACATAAATGAGATGAAATACAAAAATTAATGTGTTTTATGTATAGTTAAATAAGTAAAAGGAAAAATGCATATCGTAATTATTTTTAGATATCCCGTGCTGTTTATCCGGCGTTGTCCGAGAATCTAGTCATCCCGATTTTTTTGGCAAAAATGAGATGAAAGACAAAAATTAATGTACTTGTTATGATTAGTTGAATAAGTAAAATGAAAAATAATTATAATGGTATATCGTAATTATTTTAAGATTCCCCGTGCATATTGTCCGGGAATCTACTTATCTCGATCTTCTTGGCATAAATGAGCTAAAAGACGAAATTCGTTATTGTGAATTATCCGTAAAAGAATGCCCGCCATGTGCTGCTATGCTTGCACAGGAATCTACGTACTTGTCTCGATCTTCTTGGCATCAACGAAAGACAAAAATGGTTATTGCGAGTTATCCGTATGAGATAAACATATGCTGTCGTGGAATTTTTTGTAGAGCATTTTGAGATATTCAATTCTGTATACGTTACTTTTGAGTATTTGTTATGGTTTAGGCAGCGTAAGCCATTTAAGCGTACAAACAGCTACTTTTTTCACGTTTTCCACTACAAAGGGCGATTTTTAAGAGTGTAGGAGTTGAGTATCACAACTCTCTTATAGCCTATGTTCATCCCGGGAATCTCCTGAACATTTTGCACAAAGCCCCATCACAATCAGATCAACGGTATGGCCGCATATAAAGAACAAACAAACATTCATTTTTATATATTAGATATATTGTATCAGAATAAGTATTGGTATTGCAGGCTTCTAGGGGTTGTGGAGGTGGCTTGGAGAATAACGTTTTGATAAGGGATCCATGTTCGGAAACTTACCATTTCGATATAAGATAAGTTTGAAGATCGAAAAACAATGGGCTGATATCGTATGTCTTGCGTTTTAGAATAAGCATTACAGACTTTTAGGGGTCGTACCATATCTATCGAGTTGGAGGAAGATCTTCTTGCACTTATTCTGGAGGCAGCAGGAAGTATTGAACTCACACCAGGTCTTGTGGGGCGTAAAACTTGTGTCGCAGGTACACTTTGTGAAACGAAGAACAGAGTCGCGCCGCGACGTGGAACCACACTTGTACAATCCCTAGAAGTCTGTTATCCTTAATCCGACTCACAACACACAATATCAGCCCATTGTGTTTCGATCTTCAAACCTATTTTACATCGAAATTGCAACGTTTCCGAACATAGGTTCCTCATCAAAACTGTATCTAGTAAGTCCCCTCTACAATCCCTAGAAGCCCGTAATATTTATCCTGAAACACCCTGTATATATATGTATGTATATATATTTTTTTTGGGGGGCTGAGGCTAATTGGGATTTCCGGATCCTTGATCTGGTCAAAAACCCTGATGGAACTGATATTTAACCTCTGGGGTGAATTTCGGTGAAGTCTGGAGGGTCTAACTTAGCCAAATCCACTCTCCTCACCTCCAAGTTGGGGCCCCTCGGGACCTTCTTAAGATCTTTTAAGATTTTGAGATGCAAAAGAGAGAGTGGGGGATGTGGAAACAAACGGGAAGCCAGCACACCTATATATCCCTAGTAAAGCTGCAAACATAGCATGATGGGTCTTTGCACGGTAAAAGACTCCGAAAAGCTGAGTTTGCAGTGAAAGACCTGCTCTTGAGCAGAACACTATGAATGAATGAGTACACACACACACACACACACACACACACACACACACTAAGGTTATAACTTTTTGGACTTTTGTGAAATAAAATATTTCCTGTGCAATGAATGGGTGAACTTTTACTTAGAATCATTGAAAAAAGGCCTTCATTTCACTGAGCTTCAAGAAAAGGTCACCCCCAAATATATTATTATATCAAAATTTAATATTGCTTTGGGGATGACCTTTTCTTGAAGCTCAGTAAAATGAAGGCCTTTTTTTCAATAGTTTTAAGTAAAAGTTAACCCATTCATTCACAGGAAATATTTTATTCCAACAAACAGTCCAAAAAGTTATAGCAGAACCCTCTAGGGTTATAGGCTAATTTTTTGGACTTTTGTGAAATAAAACATTTCCTGTGCAATAAATGGGTGAACTTTTACTTAAAATAATTGAAAAAGGCCTTCATTTCACTGAGCTTCAAGAAAAGGTCACCCCCAAATATATTAGTGTATCAAAATTTAATATTGCTTTGGGTATGACCTTTTCTTGAAGCTCAGTGAAATGAAGGCCTTTTTTCAATAGTTTTAAGTAAAAGTTAACCCATTCATTCACAGGAAATATTTTATTCCAACAAACAGTCCAAAAAGTTATAGCAGAACCCTCTAGGGTTATAGGCTAATTTTTTGGACTTTTGTGAAATAAAATATTTCCTGTGCAATGAATGGGTGAACTTTTACTTAAAATAATTGAAAAAGGCCTTCATTTCACTGAGCTTCAAGAAAAGGTCACCCCCAAATATATTAGTGTATCAAAATTTAATATTGCTTTGGGTATGACCTTTTCTTGAAGCTCAGTGAAATGAAAGCCTTTTTTTCAATAGTTTTAAGTAAAAGTTAACCCATTCATTCACAGGAAATATTTTATTCCAACAAACAGTCCAAAAAGTTATAGCAGAACCCTCTAGGGTTATAGGCTAATTTTTTGGACTTTTGTGAAATAAAACATTTCCTGTGCAATGAATGGGTGAACTTTTGATTAAAACCATTGAAAAAGGTCTTCATTGCACTCAGGTTCAAGAAAAGTCACCCACAATTCAATATTAAATTTTGATATATAAATATATTTGGGGTGACCTTTTCTTGAAGCTCAGTGAAACGAAGGTCTTTTTCAATGGTTGCACAGGAAATATTTTATTTCACAAAAGTCCAAAAGTCGTAAACTGAGTATTTTGGGAACAATAACCGGAAATGCATATTTTAGGTGCAACGAAGTATTCAATTTACGAGAGAATGGATATTTCAAAGTTTAGGATTCTAAACAAGTAGATAACTGTTCGCATACCAACGTAAAGAAACATGTATAGGATTGTGAGGCAGAAGCACCATCATGTCAACAAAAAAAACTCTTAGTAAATCAGTAAATACAAACTTCCAATGATACTTTGTACATAATTGCTGAGATGCTAACAATTACAGCCCTGTCATAAATGCGGCGCAAACAGTGAAATAAAATCATTCTGAAACTACTGTTAATTTCTATAAATGGTCTATCTAGTGCTGTGCTACAGTCTCCCATTTCCTATAATATATTATTCGTTAAGTAATTCCACGAGTGATTTCCAAATTATCGATAAATTCACGACTCACGAAGTGAGGAGTGAATTTATCTAGAGTATTTGGAAATCAAGAGTGGCATTTGTTAGGACCATTTAACGAATAAAATTAAGCTGTTTGCTCACAAATCATTATTTAACTATCGTTATTTCAAAATATTTATATATTTAATGTAAACGGCGATGTTTGAAAACAAATGAGAAACGATTGGTACGCTTCATCTGCTTCTTTTGTTTATCACTGCAACCAGATCATACTATTTATTGCCAAAGGAACGCAATATTGTAAGAATGCACTCTAGTGGAGAAAAGATGAAACCCATCAAACTGTATATTAATTCATTTCTGATGTCGTATGATGTAAATATGACAATTATATTTTTCTGGATTATTACCTGGGAAAAAATACATTTAAGAAAGTGCAAACAGTGGTTTCTTTTTTTGGTGGTATAATCAATTGCTACAAATGTTTGTATATTAACTCCCGCAATCGCTATGTGTTGACATCCATGCACTATATATACAATCTGGTAGCCCTATTTCTTACAGAGTCAGTCACTGCAAAATAATGCTATGACCTATTCAGAAGGTTAAAAGGAGGAGCTTTCTTTAATATGATAAATTTAATATTGATAAATATTTGGTGAAACACGACTGTGATTGTTTGTAAAAACAGAAATCATTGAAACGTGATTGGTCATTCACTCCCATTTGGGGCATGAGTTTAAATAGTCATGGATAAGAGAATCTCTTGAAATTTCAAGATTTCTTGCAATATGGGATATGTATTTTTGACCATTATTTCCCTACTCAAAATACTCAGAAGTTTTCTTCATTTGTGTAATTTTAAAACTACTTCAGGTTATAAGCAAGAACTCTGCAGAAATATGAGAGAAGGAGCAGCAAGTGAGGTGAGGTTTAAGCGTCGAATTGCATGCAGTCTTGACCAAATTAAATCTAAACACTAATAAATATATATTGTATCATCTAAATGTTTCATGACTTACTGGCAATATCGAATTTGTAGGTTCATGGCAGCTCGGACATAAGCTTTCCACATATCCTTATCCTGGGCTAATATTTCCCTATCATCCCCTGTATAATCTACTTCCCTCAAATCATGGTTAATGTTATTATCTCACCTCATTCTTGACCTGCCTACTGGCGTCTTCTTCTGATTTTCCTACAAGGAATTTCCATGCCCGCTGCCATTCCCCATTCGTGCCACATGTTATGCCCAACGCAGTCAGAGAGACGTAACTGTTCTTATTATATTTATTCACTCATTCATAGTGTTCTGCTCAAGAGCAGGTCTTTCACTGCAAACTCGGCAGTCTATGTTTCCTATAAAGAATATATAGCTCATTGTTTTATAGTCTTCTCCATTCGCCTGTCTGTTCATCTCTCTTTGGTCCAAATTTTTTCCTAAGAACGTTCTTCTCAAATACTCAGTAATGTTTTCTTCTCCCTTAAAGTAAAAGTGAGTGTTTTTTCATCCATATAATATAAAAGAGTAACAGTTTAATTTTTTTTTTTTTTCCAGTTTAATTATTCTTTTAGAGAACTTGGTACGCCAAGAGTCTCTGTAATGCATAGTAGAAAACATTTCCAGAATTGAGCATATGCTTAATTTCTTTCTTCTACTCATTCTTGTTAACTTGCCAACTGTTTTACTGAATAGTCTTCTCCATTCCCCTATCTGTTCATCTCTCTTTGGTCCAAAAATTTTCCTAAAAACTTTCTACTCAAATACTCGTAATCTTTTCTTCTCACTATTATTCGAAATATTTTACAGTTTCTCTTGCTAGAACATGGAATTCCCTTCCACACTATGTCAGAGACTGCCAAACTTTGCCATCTTTCAGAAACAAATTGAAAATAAAATTACTAACAGAAATAACTCATTAATATTACTTTCTAAAAATTAATATTTTGTTTTTTTCATTATTTAATAAAAAAGTTTTAAGATTTGTTAATATATTTACCTAATGCTTATATAATAAGCGATAGGCCTATATTAATTCATTATAGTTTATTACTTTCTTTCTATTTTTTCTTTCTTTTCTTTTTTATGTATAGTATATTCGAGCTGATATTCTTTTGTATATACATTCTATCATTAATTTCATTTTAATTGTATTTTATTTGATTGTATTATTATACATTATTTTCATTATTGTTCAGTTTGACAAATTAATTAATAGTTTAGTATGACTATTATTGTAATTTTTTGTATTTATATGTAACATATGTTTGTCCTGGTAAGTGGAAGAGAAGGCCACATGGCCTTAACTCCACCAGGCTAAATAAATCTATTCTATTCTAAAGTAAGAGTCCATGTTTCTCATCCATATAACAGACTAACATATTTTCAGTTTAATGGTTCTTTTAGAGAAGATGGGATAGGAGTCTCTGTAATGCATAATAGGATACATTTCCAGAAATGAGCCTATGTTTAATTTGTTTCTTCACCTCATTCCTGTTTGTAATGTTTGTTCCTAGGTATTTGAATTCAGCCACATGTTCAAAATTTCATGACGTCGTTCTTAAATTAAATATATGATTACTGGATAAATAAGAATGCAAACCTTAATAAACTAACTAAATCAAGGATCCGTACAACCGTCACAAGGTACCAACAATTGGACAAGAAATTGTTGGGTCGTCCGAGGAAGAGAGCACTAGCATTTCATTCTGAAAGGAACAGCTTTTCTAGGACTATTTACCTCATGCCCCAAATGGGCGTCAATGACCAATCATGATTTTTTAATTACAACCAAACACAGTTGTGTTTCGCCTCGAATTTATCAACGGAAGTTTATCATATTAAAGAAAGCTCTTCCTTTCTAACATTCTGAATAGGTCATAGCATTATTTTGCAGTGACTGGCCCTCCAAGAAATATTTATAGTGCATGGATGTCAGCAGATAGCACATATGGGAGGTAATATAAAACATTTGTAGCAATTGACTATACCATAAAAAATAAACCATTGTTTGCATCTTCTTAAACGAATTATTTTCCAGGAAATGACGTTGCAGAAAAATAAATCGACATATTTACATCATAGGATATCAGAAATTAATTAATACCTATAATGTTGGTTATAAATGTCTCCACTAGGGTGCATTCTTACAATATTGCGATCCTTTGGCAATAAATAATATGATCTGGTTGCAGTGATGAACAAAATAAGTAAATGAAGAGCACCAATCATTTCTCATTTGTTTTAAAACATCGCCGTTTACATTAAATATATAAATATTTTAAAATAACCATAGTTAAATAATGATTTGTGAGTAAACAGCTTAATTTTATTCGTTAAATAGTCCTAACAAATGCCACTCTTTATTTCTAAATTCTCTAGATAAATTGTAAATCACTCGTGGCATTACTTATGACTAACTCACTCAAGAATGATAGTCGTGTATATTTTAATTGGGTATTTTTCTATGTGAAAGTGAACTAAGAAGTTGCAGATAATTGGGTGGGCGATTAGAATAAAATGACCTTGTGCACATTTATAAGTTTTTATTTTTATTATTAATGAATGGCACGCAGTAGATGACAACTAGTGGATAGGCAGTAGGCGTACAATGTTGCTTGTCACTATATAATGCAGTAAGCTAAAAATAAGGTCAATGGTATGCGATTTGTGGTTCAGAGCGCCCACTCCATTCAAACCACAAGGTAAAATCCCACTAACTGTATGCCTTCCAAGAACCCGTAACTCAGTGCTATATTCCCTAAGACTCTCCAACAATCTTATTACATTGCCAGGTATCCAATTATGATTGATTTATCCAATCAATCAATCAATCAATCAATCAATCAATCAATCAATCATAGTGTTCTGCCCACGAGCAGGTCTTTCACTGCACACTCAACATTCTCCACTCTTTCCTTAACTCAGCCTTCCTTTTTTGCATCTGCATAGACACCATTTATTTTATCATGCCACGTTTTGTCGTACTTACAGCAATGGCGACCATGAGTTCCTACATTTCGGCATTCTCAACCTAAATAACTATACTGTAATATTATATATTACAAACCTCGTGCGGGAAATAAAACCACTGCCCTTTATGTATACTACGTATAATGTATATACAAAAATATATCCAAAAGGTAGCGTTAATATACGTTATTCGAAATAAATCACAGCATTTTAAATGAACTGAACATTATTTGAAACAATATAAAATAATAAATACGTACTTACCGCCATTTTATTACTGATTGGTGTCACAGCCTGCTGTAGCCGCGAGGAAGTTCACGGCCAAGTGTGCAATGGCAACCAAAACTTTTCAAGCTCTATACATCGATTTTTACGAACTGGATTATAATTTATTTTAATAACAAGTGAATCAAATTATTTCGAATAAACAAAATATCATCATCATCATCATCATGAACATATTCGTTTTAGGCCATGTGGCCTGTACGGTAAACCTAGCGAAGATGGTCTTGATCTTTCCACCGATGTTTTGGTCTTCCTTGGTCCCTATGTCCAGTTGGGGTATACTGGAATGCCAATTTTGGAAGTCTATTTCTTGCCATTCTCCTCAGGTGATTTTTCCATTCTTGTTGGTATCTTTGTATATCTTCATTTAAACTTGTTACTCCAAGTTTTCCTCTGATAATAGTGCTCCTTTGGTGATCCAGTCTATTAACTCCTAACAATGATCGTAAGAAGCGCATTTGGCTTACTTGAAGTTTATGAGAGTTTCTTTTATTTAAAATCCAAATTTCACTTCCGTATTTTAGAGCAGCTTTTGATGTGATGTTATGTAATCTTAGTTTTGTCTCTGTCCTCATAATATATTTTAATTAAACATACTGGCGGCCGAAATTTAATAGGCAACTCGGCAAAAATGTATTCAGTAATTCACAATTTTATGAAATAATTGATTTATTTCATACAGTCGATGAACGTAGTAATCTTGCAGCCGGACTTTGACTATCTCAATTATTTCCTAGAACATTTTCATTCCTTGCAACGTAAATAACTATATTGTTCAGCTCGCAAGTTACTTTTTTTTTCAGTCCTAGGACTTCAAGAAGATTATACCTTAGGGCGAGTGAAGGCAGTAATTGAAAAAGGAAGACGGAAATTGTTGAAACATTTCTGATAACGTACTAGTGAATAATAGGAGATCCACAGGTGATAATACACATAAAAGGAAAGTGAGTTTGGTGCATAAATGTGGAACAGGAGATGGTGTTGCATGCGTTTACAAAGCACTACATGCGCCAGTTTGTTACTTAATTAAGCTAAATTGAATAACACGCCACATTGTCAGGAAAGTCATAGGAAGTGATGTAATTCTTCCCCCTTGATTCTTATCACAATCTCACAATAATTTAGAGTTAATTCAATCCCCATACTAATATAGATTATGAATTGTTTGCATTAGAAAAGTACATGGGTAAAGTTTGGTAGATTTTTGACAGTATTATTTTCATAACAAGTTTTTTATCTCAATAATTAATTGATTAAAAATCTGTCTCCAGAATAACATTTTAGAGAGATCTAATCAATTTAAATATCTTGGATATTATCTCTCTATCTGGGATGAAAAGGATATCCCTGAAAAAATTACTAGTTATAATAAAATATTGGAAATAATTAATCAAGTTATGAAACCATCCCTTGTACAAAAAAAAAAAAAAAACACCAGATTACGTTTATATAACACTGTGGCTAGACCAGTGTTGACATATGGTAGTGAAGCATGGACACTAAAAAAACAACATGAAAGCAGAATAACGGCCTGTGAAATGAGATTCATGCGCAGAACAGCGGGTTACACCAGATGGGATCGGAAAAGGAACGCCGATATCTTAAAAGAATTGAAGATTACGCCAATTTTGGAATATATTAAACAGTACCGACTAAATTGGAAACACTATCTAGAAAGAATGAGTTCAAATCGGATCCCCAAAGCTGTTTATAATTAAATACCAAGAGGACGAAGATCACTGGGCCGTCCTATGAAACGCTGGAGGGAAAATTTTCTACAGGATCGTAACAGGCCTTGGCCTAATACTTGGAAGGAAGGAAGGAAGGATGAAGAAGAAGATTAATTGGTTAATTTAATTTACGAGCATATTAACAAATCCAAGGACCAAGTCCTCCGGGAAGGACTTTAAGCCGTGGGGCCCGAATCTGAAGATTTTCAGGTTGTATAGGATCCTTAAGCTTGAATAAAGAGGCCTCTAAGCAAAATTTACCTATTACTCGACCGCATTAACATTTTAGCCGATGAGGGGAAGCAATGGCGCTAGTGTTGAAGAGGAGAAAGTGTCTCCTTCCACCGTTGGCACAACCGAATGACTGGACAAGTGGTATAATCAGTGGCAAAATATAGTGGTAGACCTACTTGAAATAGAAGATGAAATTAATGAAAGATCATCGGAGTTTGTATGCCTACGGGATTCTGGATAATAAGTTTATAAAGATTTATTAAACACACTGTGTACATTATAATACAATTACTGAAAGTTATTATCGTCTGCATAGAATTTTAGAGGCTTTCTTCTTCCTGTACAGTCAATAAGGTGGTATTGTTGACATTTTTGGTCACATAGCTTGCAGAGGCACTGGTTCGATGCGAGGTGGAACCCTTTATTGATACATACTCTGTAGTGGAATCCATGTGTGGCGGTCCTCGTGAACACGTGTCTTAGGGAGAAGTTCGGTTCCTTCCATTCTTCGGTGTTCATCGCTGGGGTAAGGAAGAATCCGCGGTCTATATCCTCTGTTCTTTCCCCTCTCTCTCTCTCTCTTATGTGTGCTTCGTAAGCCGGGGTGTGTGGCAGGTTATATTTTAACGCTATTTCTCTGATGAAGAACTCAGTCTTGGTTAGATGGTATATGAGTCGGGAGCTCGTTGACCTTGAAACCCTAAGTACTCTCCGGTGGTAGGCAATTTTGACAATGTCCAGTCTTTTCAGACTTGCTATGGTTAACCGAGTCCAGAATGTGGTGATCGCATAGCATCGCTATTGGTAATATCTTAATGTGAATTAGTCTTATAGCTGTTTCGATTGACAGCTTTTCGACATTTCGAATGTCAAATGTGGCCTTTATTGCTGAGTTGCATCTTTCTGGATGTGCTTGGTGAATGATTTTCCTGTGACTTGCAACGTTAGACCGAGATACTTGTAGCAGTTGGCTAATTCTAGTTGGGCATTTCCATACTTGCATTTGTCATCCCTGTTTACGTTTCCTCCTTGTTTCTGGATAATGTGACGTACAGAGAAATTAAATCAGCACTGACTTTCAACAACTGCCTGGCAGACTTAAATGTGTAGCTATATACTGTGAATATAGGGTCTAACATTAGCATTTTACATTGTCACTAACAACTGACTATACACGACTGACGGATAATAAACACTGTCACTGCAACCTGATACAAGGGTCTACTACCTCCAACCCCTACTCATTCTTACCACATTCTCTTAGTTCCCAGTTTTTCCGCATTGGAAGTTAACGTTGTCGAGTAATACCTCCATCCTAGTAACAACTTAGTTGCATACTAGATGTCTCATTGGGTCGGTATGTTGACCGTATATCATTCGTAACACCTTCAGGGGAATAGGAATAACTAAATTAAGTTGGTCTAGTAACTCCTAACAAAGGAGAGTCTTAGGATCAACACTGAGCTGTTACTCCATTCAGATGTAGAATTTATATTAACAATTCAAATTAATAAAATTAAGCCTACATAAAAAGACAACTTTTTGGGAATTTTTTAAAGAGTATAATACCATTTGTCAATCTTTGCCCTAAAATAAACAATGTTACTGAATTATTTGCATTGGAAATTGCTAGTTACATTTACAGTAAGATAAATTTATTATTGTTTATTCTAGGTGAGTCTGAATGTTCGAATATTGTGTAGTTACGAATGTAGAAAATATTAAAGTGTTTGAAATTATAATAAATGCCTGTCTCTCGGAAACCTTGCGCAATGGAGAAAAACAGGTATCATATTTGAATTCAGGAGAAAAAATACTATCAGAATCACATATTTTTCTTTCTGAGACAAAAAAGTTTATTTTTTGTTGCTCAGTGTTATAGTTGAAATAAAGAATGTCTAGTCAAAATAAAGTATGTATTAATAACTGTTACAGATAAAATGTAGGTCTATTGTCACAAATTAGAAAGTAATCGAGGGTGACCTATTTGATTAGTCAATTCGAAACAATGAAGTGTAAAAAAGAGAAAAAACAAACATATAATATTAAATGTATTTGAAGTATGTATTGGACGTCAAACAAGCGACAAGGAGAAAAAAAAAGGACAAAATATAAATGGTTTTATATTTCGATAGGAATGGGAACACATTTTGGGAACAAGTTGTACCTGAGCTTGAACCTGACATCAGAAATTAGTCTTAAGAGTCACTTCCTGTGCGCAGCAACAAAAAGGAACGAGGTCAAGGGGCCCTTCACATCTGCATTCGTGTTTTCAAGTGTTTTTAGTGAAAAGCAACAAAACCATTGCATTGTACGGTACAATTGTGTAGCCAGTGCAATGTCCCACAAAATAAACTCATACACTTCATACAAAGGACAATATTGTTAGTATCTATGAAGGAAGGTAGCAATTTGTAAATTTCAGTTATTCTTCTTAGCGTCCTCTAATTAGCGTGAACATTCTCCATTATCCTCATCCTTTCCTATTCCTTGCACTTGGTCATAAATCTACATTTCATGATTCTAAATTTTCTAACACTCGAGATTATTTTCCCCCACTACAAAATCCTTCTATCGGTCACGATTTATTTATTTTATTTATTTATTTAATTTATCTGACGGAGATAAGACCGTAAGGCTTTCTCTTGCACTCTACCAGGGTTAAATTATACATAAAGTAAAGTGATCCCACAACAGGTCCGGAGACCCTTGGGGTTATAGGAGGTTAAGGCTCCCACTTTTTCTAGACAATCGGCACTTTATGGTAGCCGGGTTGTCAGCCCTGCGTGACGGCCGCCTTTATCCCCAGAACAAGCGTCTGGTACTCAATTCCGTTAGAGGCTGAGTCGACCCCAGGGCCATAGTGCCGCCAGAGGGTTTGGGTCAGTTTAAAAATCCTGACCCCAACGGGACTTGAACCTCGACCCTCCGGCTTGTAGCTCAGTGCCTTAACCACTACGCTACGGCACAATAACAAATATTATGAATTAGGCATATCTACATGTTGATTAATGATACATAATAGATATAGGGTACACAACATAAAGTTGACAAGGGAAAGAAAGAAAATGGTAATAATAATAATAATAATAATAATAATAATAATAATAATAATAATAATAATAATATAATCAAGGGATTAAGCCTGTTGGCTCGTTTCATGAAAGCTAGAATTGTTAAAATTGTTCAGACCATCTTCTGTGTGGCCGTCCAACATTTCTCTGTCTGTGTGGTTTATAATTTAGCAATGATTTTGCAAATCTTCCTTCTGGGATTCTATTAATATGTTCTTTCCAGTTGTTCCTATATTTAATTATTCGGTCTGTAAGTTTGAAAATATTTAGTTCGTTTCTTATATCTTCATCTCTTTTCTTATCCAGCAGAGTATATCCTGCTATATTTCTTAAAAATCGAATCTCAACTGCTTCCAATTTTCGTTCTTGTCTTTTAATGATCGTCCAACATTCTGATCCATGCATCAATACATGAACAACCATTACTTTAATCCGATTGAGGGTCTTTCCACTTTTCAGCGGTTGCCCTTTTACCAGCCGGCTGCTGGCCCTTCACATCCACATGTGTCAATCACAGAGGTAGATGATCAACAGCCAGTGTAGGGGTGACATGTGGTTAGCATGTCGAGTCCCCCGGCCGTTATAGCTGGTTCCTCAACCTGGAGCCGCTACTTATTGTAGCTACCCAATTGCCTCACGATGCTGGGTGGGCACCGGTCCCATACTGGCCGAAATACCATGAGAAAATTTCTCCCCCCATGGAGACTCGAACCAGCGCAAGTGCCGTAGCTCTGCGCCAAGGCTTCCTACCTTAACCGCTCGGCTACGGCGCGAGACTTTACTTTAATAATAATAATAATAATAATAATAATAATAATAATAATAATAACAATAATAATAATAATAACCTATAATTAGATTAAGTACTTGGCTAGGTAAAGAAAATTAAAAATATAAAGGAATAATAAATGTATACATGGAACACGGTTATATATTAATGGTTACTACAATTGTATGATTGTCTCCAGAACCGAGATTCGGGGACTAAAACATGGGTTTATAGGGGTCAAAATAACGAATTTTCAAGAAACGAACAAATTCGATTTTTAGAGGGGGATTTAAGGGTGTTTTATGTAAGGTATCACAGACGATATCTTTGATCTAAACTAAGTTGTTGCCTTTTAACTTATGCTGACATCTGAAGACTGCAGTTGAAAACGAAGGAGATATAGGCCTATGTGAGCTTTAAGCTCTGAAGGTAATACCGATCGCAGTGAGTTGAAGTTATTCCGAAGTCAGAGAAAAAAAAGCAGGTTAACATACAATAAGCTTATTGCAGTAGACCGTTTTAAGATGTCCCTACCTTCCACTCCGACGACTCGGGTTCGATTCCTGGCGGGGTAGGGGATTTTAAATTTCCACCTTGGGTCTGGGTGTGTGTCCTGTCCTTGTGTTTATATGTGTGAATAAAGTTAACAAAAAAGGTAAAACAAAAAGGTAAAACGAAAAGGAAAAAACAAAAAAAAATTAAAATATTAACATTTGTAATACAAGGTGCCCACAAAGTTTTGCTACCAAAATAATGAAACTCAGCTCGTAAACTATTTGATATAGGAACATGCGGTTTTTTGCAACTAGACGGACACATGTTGAAGTTTTGTAAAAACAAAAACAAAATGTCTCTATCTCAAATAGTTTACGAGCTAAGTTTCATTGTTTTGATAGCAGGACTTTGTGGACACACTATTTCGGAGAGTAGGTAAAATTTTATTGTATTTCAGTTATAAAGAAATTTAATTTTGGTTTTTATAATATGATTATGTCAAATTTTACTTTAATTATTATTGTATACGTACTAATATTAAAAAAAAACTTATCTTACAAGCTGTTTTTTTTTTCTGGCAGGACTGTGCCAGCAATTTATAGGCCTATGTAATCTTGTAAGCCCATGTTTCCCTTAACAGAGATTTAGGCGCTCTCCCCCTACAGAGTAGAATTTGAACATACTAATTTAGTTACACTTGTTTTCGTATAGATGTGATTTGAGTGGTCCGGGTCAGCGTTCCGCCTCATACTGATATCTAGGAAACCAAGGTAATACTAGGATGGGAAATTCAGCAAATTTTGCTTAGAGGCCTTTCTATTCAGGCTTAAGGATCTTTTACTAGCCTGAAATTTTTCAAACTCGGGACCCACGGCTTAAAGTCCCTCCCGGAGGACTTGCTCCTTGGATTTTTCCATCCTAAAAAATCCATCGACCCGGCAGGGTTTCAACCCGCGACCCTCGGGACCAGAGCAAGGAGCATAACCACTAGTCCTCCGCGGCCGATAAAATTTATATATACATTCCCTAATACACTCCAATAGTACCTACGCTAAAGTGAGTGAATTTTTTTATGTCAGATAAGCCGAGATTTGAATAAGCAATTACCAACAGCTTTGTGTCTTCCCCCCGCGGCTTTGCCTAGTTGAGACAAACATCAATACAAAATTCTTACCTTATGCGCTAAAAGCCTATGTAATATTGATTATCGCCCTTATGTTCTAGAGACAGCTCATTTTTACATTCATAACTGTGAGAATGACATTATTTATATGCATATTTCTCTAGATATTACAAGTATCTTTTGAAATTAAAAAATGGCTATCGCAATAGGCATATTGCATGTTTTAGAGTAAAGGAGTATTTACATAAAGATAGTATCATATAAATTTGACGGACTATTAAGTTGCATATTATACAGTAAGTGAGTATACAGGCGAAGAAATCAACTTTTATAAGATTCATGACGTGTTCCGTTGAGGTATTATTCAAAATTAAAATATAAAATTATGGAATATTCACCTGAAAGGTCCGTGTCCTCAACTTAATTAATTATTTAACTGTAGCGCTTTCGGGACTTGTCCCATCATCGGCAGGATTCAAAACTTTTTGAATCCTGCCGATGATGGGACAAGTCCCGAAAGCGCTACAGTTAAATCATTAATTAAGTTGAGGACACGGACCTTTCAGGTGAATATTCCATAATTTTATATTTTAATTTAGGCGAAGAAAGTATCATATGAATTTATTATACAATTCAAGTCAATATTTGAACAGACAAGTCTGCTTACATCATCGGCAGGATTCAAAAAGTTTTGAATCCTGCCGATGATGGGACAAGTCCCGAAAGCGCTACAGTTAAATCATTAATTAAGTTGAGGACACGGACCTTTCAGGCGAATATTCCATAATTTTTTATTTTAATTTAGGCGAAGAAAGTATCATATGAATTTATTATACAATTCAAGTCAATATTTGAACAGACAAGTCTGCTTATTAGTACAGGATATGTTTAACTGTTGAACTGAAGACAAGTCTGGCAAGAGTATGAATCTTTACGATGGGGAATTACTCATTGCTAATAAATAATTATGCTTAGTTAACTAAATTGTATTTATATGTTTCCACTTTCTTAACTTCCATCCGGATACCATCCTTCTCTTTGCAAGGAAAATCCTATTAACAGAATCGGAGTTCTACTGAAGTTTATTTTTATTTTACTTTCAAACAACACAAAACCTCATTGGCTTATGTTTTTTTAGGTCCCAACATTTTCCATTTAAGTGCTCCTTTCTTATATTATACTCCCTTAAGTCACTTGCCAGCTATTATTTCAGCTGTACACAAGTGCTTTTAACTACTATACTGTAATAACTATAGGAATATGAACTTATGTCTGTTGATATTAATATTAAAAATCTACATTATTAACGTTTTATAGGGTGATTGGACCTAACTCCTAGGGACTTTACCCCAATAACTCTCCCTTAATTGTTTCATATGATGCAGAGTTGGCTTTAGGAATAGTTTGAACACGAAACAGTCCGTCACGCAGGACCTGCGTAGAATAACAGAATTTCTTATCAGTCGAATGTAAGGTCCGATTTTTCTGATTTACGGAATACCGGTACGTCTTTCTTGCTAATTATATATACCGGTATATATCTCAAGTTTCGTTCCAAGAAAGTAAAATTATATCTGTCAGAGTATTAACAGGTACACAGAAACACACACACATTCCCTCCAACACAAACATACACTCAATAGTAATGAAGAAAATATCCACATCTTAACTGTCCAAGATTTTTAATAATAATAATAATAATAATAATAAAAATAATAATATAATAATAATAAATAATAATTGTATCTATTGCAAACATTGTTTTATTCACTTCAGTCTTATTTTGTCAGGTTTAACATCTTTAATCATTTCGAATCTGAAAATATTTGAGTTTTATCAGTAGATTTTGGGCTACACTATTGTTGTATATATTTTTGGGTTGACCTATTTATTGTTGTCAATATTCAAGTGTGTTGTACAATTTCACTGAATATTGATTTTCACTATTACTAATGAAATATTAAAAGATTATTATGGATGAAATGGTCAAATGGATCTTGGTAATGAAATTCCAACCGAGGATTTGCTTTGAAAACTAAGCAAAAAAAAAAAACCTGTCAGATTGGTCAGTCCAGAGATTTAAACTCGGGACCTCCAAACACGAGTCTCAAATGAGCCAACTCATTCGGTTATTCCAATAATGATAATTCCGATTGAGGGTCTTTCCACTTTTCAGCGGTTGCCCTTTTACCAGCCAGCTGCTGGCCCTTCACATCCACATGTGTCAATCACAGAGGTAGATGATCAACAGCCAGTATAGGGGTGACATGTGGTTAGCATGTCGAGCCCCCCAGCCGTTATAGCTGGTTCCTCAACCTCAATAATGATGATTAATTACTTAAAAAATGCTTAATATATTCAAGCAGTACATAAGCACAAATATAAACCTTGTCATTTGACAATGAAGCAAAAAATCATAAGCCAATTTATTCCATAATGAAATAAATAACAAAAAAATGTGAAATACATACAAAATATTACTACAAAAGGCCAGTAAAAGTTTAATTTTCTTTCTCTGAATAGATACCGAGGAAACAAACTATAAATTATGAACTATATTTTAACATTAATGATACAATATGTATCGGTATCTATTCCGAGGAAACAAACTATAAATTATGAACTATATTTTAACATTAATGATACAATATGTTATTCTACAATCTGTTATTAATAATCACTATATATGATTTCAATTATTTTGGTTGTAATCGCTCCTACTTACCTCCAGAGATGCTAACATAAAATTAGCCAAATTTCATCAACTTTTAGATACAGTAAAATTAACATTATTAAAAAAGTCAGTCCAGAGATAATTATGAAATTCTTTAAAACAATTTAATTCCATCTTTGTTATATGGACCACAAACATTGAATCAAACTTTACAGAGACTATTTAACTCATGCCCCAAATGGGAGTCAATGACCAATCACATTTCAATGATTTTTTTTATATACAACCAATCACAGTCGTGTTTCGCCTAGAATTTACCAACTAAAGTTTATCATAATAAAGAAAGCACCTCCTTTTTAACATTCTGAATAGGTCATAGCATTATTTTGCAGTGACTGACTCTCTAAGAAATACGGCTACCAGATTGTATATATAGTGCATCAATGTCAACACATACCGCATTCGGAAGTTAACATAAAACATTTGTAGCAATTGATTATACCACCAAAATAAGAAGCCACTGTTTGCACTTTCTTAAATGTATTTTTTCCCAGAAAAATATAATTGTCATATTTACATCATAGGACATCAGAAATGAATTAATATACAGTTTGATGCGGTTCATTTTTTTCTCCACTAGAGTGCATTCTTACAATATTGCGTTATTTGGCAATAAATAATATGATCTGATTGCAGTGACGAACAAAAGAAGGAAATGAAGCGTACAATCGTTTCTCATTTGTTTTCAAACATCGCCGTTTACATTAAATATATAAATATTTTAAAATAACTATATTTAAATAATGATTTGTGAATAAACAGCTTAATTTTATTCGTTAAATAGTCCTAACAAATGCCACTCTTGATTTCCAAATTCTCTAGATAAATTTGGAAATCACTCGTGGCATTACTTATGATAACTGATTTGAGGGAACATTACGGATAACCGATAAGGCTACCTCAAAAACGCTTTGCCTATAAACCTAAGGAAGGAGAGATCTTGAAAGACCGAAGAAGCGATGGAAAGACCAGCTCACCTGAAGGCTTAATCCTTGAGAGTATCTGATGATACAGTGCGTACCGGACTTCCTTAATTAAAATTGGCTAAAAATACTAATATTTTATGTAAAACAATGGTTTATCATGTAGGAGGAAAATATTAGATTATTATTTTGTAACAAATTGCTTCGTAAGTACAGGCCTAAATCATACATTAGCATAGGTCTGGGACTTGCAAAAAACGCAGCATATGAATTGCAAAATCCTGGCTTAATTGGAAAGGGGAAATAGCTAAGGTGACCACAAGAATGCGGCGGCTTAATGGTGATACCGACCGTTCTACAAGACCCTCAGTAATTTAGCAAGGTCATTCCGCATCTCCATCAATTATCTTCCCCACATACCTTTATTTGGCGCCAGATAATACCTGGATGAACTCCAGAAGGAGGATATCGATTTGTATTCAGAGAGTACCTTAGCCTCAAGAAATACATTCCCATGGAGCTAAATAATATTACAAATTAGGAAATAATGATAATGAGCAAAATCTTAGGTTTAAATCCGAAAGCATAACTATAACTCGAAGTCCAGACATAAAACCATAATTTTAAGCATCTAAAATACGTAACGAAAATATCATTTCACAAATCTCCAGGAAAAAAAACTTAAAAAACTACTTAACAAATTTGAAGACTTTGTACCAATATTTAAGAAATTTTCTGGAACAATTAACGCGTATATAACATATTGTAGTAGGTATCAGATTAAATGGTTCCAACACGTCCAGAGAATGTCAAATTCCCGTTTACCAAAGATGATTTACCACCTCAACCCTAAAGGCAAAAGAGACCTCGGAAGACCCTTCAACCGATGGAAAGATCAGTTTTTGTAGTCGCAGAACGGGCATCATCACCCAATACTGCATTCGGAAGAAGAAGAAGAAGACTATAGCTTTTTGGATGCTTAAATGGTTTGCGCTGCCTAAACCATAACAAATACATCAAATCAATTTACACAGAATTCAATATCTAAAAACAAAATCTACAAAAATGTCCGCGACAGCATGTTTATCTTTTACGGATAACTCGCAATAACAGTTTTTGTCTTTCAGCTCATTGGTATCAAAAAGATCGGGTAATCAGCATGGTGTATCTAAAATATATGCTACTTATAACTATTCAACCGGCTTAGAAACCGCACGGAAGTAAGATCGGATCGGAAAACATAACCTAACACTTGGTCAATATTAAACATTATCATAAGTAATGCCACGAGTGATTTCCAAATTATCGATAAATTCACGACTCACGAAGTGAGGAGTGAATTTATCTAGAGAATTTGGAAATCAAGAGTGGCATTTGTTAGGACTATTTAACGAATAAAATTAAGCTGTTTACTCACAAATCATTATTTAGCTATAGTTATTTGAAAATATTTATATATTTAATGTAAACGGCGATGTTTGAAAACAAATGAGAAACGATAGGTACGCTTCTACTGCTTCTTTTGTTTATCACTGCAACCAGATCATACTATTTATTGCCAAAGGAACGCAATATTGTAAGGAGGAGCTTTCTTTAATATGGTAATTATAACACTGATAAATATTTCGTGAAACACGACTCTGATTGGTTGTAAAACAGAAATCATTCAAATGTGATTGGTCATTGACTCCCATTTGGGGCATGAGTTAAATAGTCATAAGTAATGCCACGAGTGATTTCCAATTTATCTAGAGAATTTGGGAATCAAGAGTGGCATTTGTTAGGGCTATTTAACGAATAAAATTAAGCTGTTTACTCACAAATCATTATTTAACTATAGTTATTTCAAAATATTTATATATTTAATGTAAACGGCGATGTTTGAAAACAAATGAGAAACGATAGGTACGCTTCATCTGCTTCTTTTGTATATCACTGCAACCAGATCATACTCGTACTATTTATTGCCAAAGGAACGCAATATTGTAAGAATGCTCTCTAGTGGAGAAAAAATGAAACACATCAAACTGTATATTAATTCATTTCTGATGTCGTATGATGTAAATATGACAATTATATTTTTCTGGATTATTACCTGGGAAAATATACATTTAAGAAAGTGCAAACAGTGGTTTCTTTTTTTTTTTTTGGTGGTATAATCAATTGCTACAAATGTTTTTATATTAACTCCTGCAAGCGCTATATGTTGACATCTATGCACTATATATACAATCTGGTAGCCGTATTTCTTTACAGGCTCAGTCACTGCAAAATAATGGTCAGTCCTGTTCACAATATTAAAAAGGAGGAGCTTTCTTTAATATGGTAAATTTAACACTGATAAATATTTCGTGAAACACGACTCTGATTGGTCGTAAAACAGAAATCATTGAAACGTGATTGGCCATTGACTCCCATTTGGTGCTTGAGTTAAATAGTCATTATTTTTAACTTCTGATGTATTATTCGCTAATTAGTCATTCCAAATCCAAAGCGAGGTTAAGTTTTGTCGCTCATCATTTTTTTCAGTAAAATACAACCTCTTGTTAGACTACTGTTGACAATTGTTTATCCCGTTCAAATTTTTTATATTAACCAAACATTCTTAAATTTGTTATGGATATTTTTAGAGAAAAGGATATTTGCTCATGTTTAACAAACATGACAACCTTCTTCCCTTAATCACCCGTTTGTTCGTGATAATTAGGTTAAAGCCATCTAGCAAAGTGGTTGAATAACCCAGTATTTACGTGCAAATGGTGGAAAGAGTGTCATTAAAATTATAGGTAACACAAACCAAAGAAATTAAAATAAATGGTCGGTTTGTGTGTAACATATAAGGTAAAAAACTCAGAATAATTATCAGAGCAAAAAGTTAATTGGCTGTAATCATGTCGCAACTGTAACCCAGCGGTTGGGAGGGAGAGGAAAGGTCGGTAACTGGAGCATGCAAGGAAAGTGAAACGCATCTTCTGCCACGTCCTACAGCTAGGCACTGCAACTTCAAAATGGGCATACTATTACCGATACTTAGAATACATTACTTAGTAGAGTGAGGGGAATGGCTTCTAGCTACTAACACTACTTTCAATTGGGATGGGTCGGATTCATATCTCAGTGGTGTCTTTCCTAAATTAATCACCGACTGCAAAATCATCCAAGTCAACAGCGTGTGTATTGATCATAATTTATATGGGGAGTAATTATATTTTGCATAATTTAGCAGAAAATCTTCAGAGAATGAAGGAGGACTTCAAATGATGCTAATAAGCTCCAAGTTTATGTTAATGATCTACTATTACACTGAGCAACAAAAAAAAAAAAACTTTTTCTTTTTTTGTCTCAGAAAGAAAAATATGTGATTCTGATAGTATTTTCCCTCCTGAATTCAAATATGATATCGGTTTTTCTCTATCACACAAGGTTTCCGAGAAACAGACATTTATAATTTCAAACACTTTAATATTTTCTGCATTCGAACCTACACAATATTCGTACATTCGGACTCACCTAGAAAGTAAGAAATGGCGATTTTCTGCTATATTTCGCCTGTGGAGCATCCCTCTTGATGGTCCAACAATAATCGGCCAGCATATTAGGATTCAATTTGCCTTGATATCTCTTTTCCATAGCTGAAATCTCCTGATCAAAGTGTTCCCCGTGCTCATCGCTCGCTGCGCCAAGATTTTCCGGGAAGAAATCTAGGTTTATTAGAAAAATAATTATTTAAATCCATTAATTGAAACTGAAATAAAAAAACTGTGGGTGATGGAGAAATTCCGAATACACATTTGAAAATACGATAAAAAAAACTGCATTAAGTATAATTATTGGTACTCATGAGACAAAAATCATGTTGACCAGTGTTATTAGGCGATAGCGAGGCGGTTCTAAGGACCAACACGCACACTCTATGGAGTAACACTAAGAAATTGGGACTGGAAGTAAACATCAGTTAAACTAAACACATGTTCACGCATAGAGATATATTATTTAATGGAAATGGACAGTTAATGACAAATAAGGGAAATTTTGAAGAAGTGGCTGAATTCAAATATCTGCGAAGAATATTTACAAATAGGAAAGAGATGCAAAATGCATTCATATTATGCATTACAGGGACTAAATTGAAAAATATAGAAAAATGTTATTCTCCCACTTATATAGTATGGATTCGGAACACTGTCTCTTACTTTTAGGGAAGAGGAAATATTACGAGTATTTGAGAATAAAGTTCTGAGGAAAGTTTTTGGATCAAAGAGAGATGAACAGACAAGCGAATGGAGAAGACTATTTAACAATGAGAAATACGATATTTATAGGAAATAAGATTTAATAAGAACATTTAATTCTCGAATGGGGAATGAAAAAGAGGCATGGAAACTTTTTATAAGAAAACCAGACGGAAAACGCCCAGTTGGTAGACCAATAATGAGATGGGAGAATAACATTAACAATGATTTTATGGAAGTAGATTATACAGGGATAAATAGAAAACATTAGATGAGGATAGGGATGTATGGAGAGCTTATGTCCGCGCGACATGAATCTATGGGTTCGACAGTAAATTTATGACAGTTGGCGTTATCATATCATTCTCTAAACTACAAAATAAAACTTTACTTATTTATTCCTTTATGTAGGCATACCTTAAATAGGCTAAATAGCTTGCTTGAAGGTTATTCTGTTGCAGATCGCTAACGATGCACGTTAGAACGATCCAACATTTACAAACTGTTTTCCATAGCCATGATTTGAGGGGAAGATTAGGAATATTAGCTCAGAATAGGGATGTATGGAGAGATTATGTCCACGTAACCATGAAACTACGCAATCAATAGTAGTATACTGGTCACAGCGCTGTTAAAAGTAAACTGAACCAAATGTAAGTTTTTTTCACATATTTTGGAATACTATTATGTATACGCCGTAGTGCAGTGGTTAGGGCATGGCGCTACAAACCGGAAGGTCGAGGGTTCGAGTCCCGGTGAGGTCAGGATTTTTAATTTGACCCATACCTTCTGGTGGCACCATGGCCATGGGTCGACTCAGCCTCTAACGTAAATGAGTATCAGTCGCTTGTTCTGGGGGTAAGAGCGACTGTCACGCAGGGCTGACATCCCGGCTAACATCAATTGTCGAATGATCTAGAGAAAGTGGGAGCCTTAACCTCCTACCACCCCAAGAGTCTCCTATGGCCTGTAGTTGGATCACTTTACCTTCATACTTTAAGCTGGGTAAATGTCTTGTAGCATCGAATGAGTGATAGTAAAAGTGCTTTCAAGATTATTATTATTATTTTTATTACCATTATTACCGTTATTATTATTATTATTATTATTATTACCATTATTATTATTATTATTATTATTATTATTACCATTATTATTATTACCATTATTATTATTATTACCATTATTATTATTATTACCATTATTATTATTATTATTATTATTATTATTATTATTATTTATATTTTAACAGCAATGATGAATGGAGTCTTATGGAACAGACATATAACCACAAAAAATAAGTTACAAAAATATGCAATTCAACAATGAGAAGTACTGTCGCATATGGAGCTGAAGTCTGGAAATTCAATAAAAACTTAGAACAAAAACTTATGTCGATGGAAATGAATTTCTTACGGAGAGCAACAAGATGTTCAAAATTAGAAAAAATAAGAAATACTGTCATACGAGAAAAAATGAACATTAGATATTCAATAGTGGATTATATAAGATATATGCAATTAAATTGGCACGGTCACGTTCGACGAATGCAACAAGAAAGATTACGCAGGAAAACATTGGAATGGTGTCCAACTGGAAGAACAAGGAAAGGAAGACCTCGAAACTCGTGGATGCAAGAAATATGAACTGGAATGAGAACAAGAGGACTGGAGGGCATGGAGTGGATGGATAGAGACGAGTGGAGAAGAAATATAAAACGCTAGGCACAGAAAAATGTGTAAACATTAGAAATCTGCATATAAATAAATTATTATTGTTGTTAAAACTTTGGAAAAAATATCAGAAGCATAGGTGGGATAATAATATTTGGATAGATTTTAGGGAACTGAACGTCGAATAGACTACTTAGATTCGGTTGCATGGGAACAGGGAGCAATGTAGGGCCTCAGTGAATGCTCGGATGGAATCCGCGGTTTCCTAGAAATAGAGTTAATTACTAACTTTTATATACAGTATTCTGTGGATTTACACATAATTAAGTTCGATCTACATTACGTGTATATTTGGAAGCAATTTAAAGGTACATCCAGTGGTTGTTACACATGAAGAGTGATATTTAAATAAATAGTCTGGTTTAACCAGCAGAACAGCATTCCTTATTATTTGTGAATCCTTCATGCTTAGCTAAGCAAGGAATAAAGTCATGGTGATAGACTACAGCAGACAGAGCTAAGCTTACTGTTCTTCTATGCTTTGTTGAGTATATTCTTACTGTACGTAAGATGTACTAGGAACCAAATTGAGAGAGAGAAATAGCGAGAAAGAGAAAGAGAGAGAGAAAGAGAAAGAGAGAGAAAGAGGGGGAGAGAAAGAGAGAAAAATACAGAACGAGAGAAAGAGAAAAGAGAGAGGAAGAGAAACAGATAGCAAAGAGACCGAGAGAGAAAAAGAGGGAGAACGAGAAAGAGAGA